>JAOUQT010000016.1:4760533-4787484 GCA_025769995.1 Xyliphius kryptos | reverse complement strand
AAAAAAAAAAAACATACCAGGATAGAATTATTATTGAAAACACATTGCAGCTAGTAGAGACCCGTAAAATAAAAAGGAAAAACTAGCAGAGTACATGACGAGGGACTATGGGTCTGTGTTATTGGAATTGAAGAGAAAAAACACACTGTTAAACAACTGAGAATTAAACATTGATAACATATAAGCACCACTTCCTTCAAGCAACTGGACGCTGATACTTTGACAATTCTGCTGAATATCATCAGTAAAAGTAAAAAATCTGCAATATCGATGAAGCAGTGTGGATCAGAATTTGTCTCTCTCTTTTTTTAAGTTTCACAATGTTTAGACATTTTAAAATTATTTTGAAATCCCACAAAACCCACAAAATTTATTTACTTCAACATGAACATGTCACAAGAAAACCAGGGTTGCTGAAAAGCACTTGTTATTTGGTTGCGTAAATTAACCACAGGATTATGTGCCTTTTCCTACAGGATATTCATGACTGCTACCTAGACCTGTTCCAAACACACCTTCATTTTGTCTCCAACAACACTACTGGACTCACCTATCAGGTCAGAACAAGTCATATTATATTATAAGTACTACAATTTATAGAGATTAAAGTGTATGTCATAACAACTTGGCCACTTTACAATCAAAATGTTCACATGGCACTTTAAGCTGAGTTAGATAAAGATGATGTAAATGTGTATGCATCTATGGCAATAAAATGCCTGAGTGTACATCATGACTAAAGTAATAAAACGTGCTTTTTTCCCCTCAACATATTTATTAGACTTAATCATTTTATTTAATTGGACTGTGTTCATGCAGCTTATGCTGTTAACACAAGAACAGACACAAATCATTTGCAGAATATCATTTATTGTTCTTTAACCCCCTAAAAAAACAAGAACAGAAAAGATTTGTTGTTGTTGTTATTGAGTAATATCAATCTGTCCTTATTTTTAGGGGACTCTTCCTCTGAAAGAGCTTAATATTTGCAGGGTTCAGAACCGAACCAGCTATGGAGATGCACAGGATTATGCATTCCAGATAAATGGTAAGTTGTCTAAGGAGATAATAATAGTGTAGAAAATGCATTCTTTTGTTTTTAGGCAATAAGATGTTTGTTTTTCCACTTCAAATCCACCTCAAACATCCTATAAAGCCCAGTTCACAAAGTAACAGCTTTAGACTATTTACAACCACAGGCACTTCCGATGTTCTGACAGTCCAGTGATTCATGTTAGTACTATGACCCTCTCCTGGTCCTAAGACTAACATCCATTTGCTAGGTGTCAGGGCAGGGTGAAATCGTCCTTCAAGGCCTCCTTGTTGCACAACAGGTGCACCTAAACTCTGTCAGCTGTCAGGAGAGTGTTAAGAGGGCCCTTTCTCTGCTTAATCTTCAAATCACAGCTAAACTATTCCAGATTGCAGGTACAACTTTAACGTCCACACGAATCTGGCTACTTGGACATTTTGTTAGAATGGTTAGAGGCTTCTCTGAGGCATGCCTTTTTACTGGCAAGCATGTCTATAAACACAAGAATTCTTAAAGCATGGCAGGAGCATTGTGAGCAAACACGGCCAGGATATGACTCAAATGAAAAAGGTGAATATTTTCAAATGGCCCTACTTCCCGCTGACCGCATGAGTAAGCACAATATGACACAGCAAAAACTAATAAAATTGTTAAGGTATTTATATTTCCTTAATGACTCATTAAAGCGGAAACTAATACAATACAGATCCCAAACTTTCAAGTTAGAGACCTTCAAATACTATGTTCCAGGGCATACAGGGGTCAGTTAAGGGAGCATTTACAGTCAGCCTCACATGGTATTGACTTTCACTGTATTCTCGTCAGTGTGGGAATATTTAACCAAGCTCACTGGTCATCCAGAGATGAAAACAAAGCCCAGCCCATGCTGCATGCCATAGGAACAGCTAAGCTAAAACTGGAAATGACAAGCAGAGCTTTAGTCTTGGAGATAGCTTTACTGATAGTATTTTCTGGAATGCAGTCTGATAGCAGAGAAAGTTTCCAGATACTGCTCATTCTTTTAAAAGCTTGAACGCTGTATGTGTGTCGGCTTTCTTTAACACAATACATGCTGCAACAAAAGTGTGTGCTTGAGTCTACAGGATGTTCCTTCACACCATAAAATCCATTATTTGACCCTATGTTTTTGACTTATGTAGGTGTCAGCTTAAACCCCATCATCGTCTACTGCTCAAATCAGGAAGAGATGGACAACTGGTTTGGTCTCTTAAAGGAACATATAGAGGCAAACGGTGGTACAGCGACAGCTCCAGAGACCTACAGTAGAATAAAGGTATGGAACTAGTAGGCAAATAAAATGGATTCATATTTAAGTTCACATGGGAAATGATAGCCATGAGATTATCTGCAGCAGTTCAATAGAGCTAGAAGTGAGTAATGCAGGTCAGTGTTATTGTCTTTTCACGATAGCATTATAGGGGTGTGGCTGGGATTAAGATGAACAACAGAATATAAGACTATACTTGTGCTGCCTTGTGACAGAATTGCAATGTGTGAAATCACCTTAGCAAACAGTTTCAAAATTATTAGGCATGTTTACAAGTAGCTTCTATTTGGAATTATTTAAGAGAGAGAAAAAACAACTTTTTTTATGCATTCTTGTAAAATAAATACAATTGGGAATCTTGACATTAGTAATTAAAGCTATTTCATTACTGTTTGTATGTACTTTATCAAGGTCCATAATACAGAAAAGTCCTCAAAGGGAAAGGAGGAACTGAGGAACTCCATCAACAGAGAACCCATCTATGAATGGGAGGGATCTCAGCGGGAAAGTTTGGGAACAATCTCATATGTCACCAAAGTCCGGCTGCAGCATTTACCCTGCCAGGTATGGCCACATACTTTAACAACAGTCTTTGTCAGTCTAATGTTTTTTTTAAACATATATTTATACTTGTATTCTAAAAATTATAGTTCCTACAATGCACTGTGCAAAATGTATACATGGTTAAGATTAGATTGTAGTTGCTACTAGGGAACTGCCTTTGTACCATACTTTGCAACCATGCACCTGAAGATTACATCAACGTTTGTAAGTGCTGGCAGATAAATTACCAGGGGAAGCATCTGACATGATCTTACTCATGCCTTAGAAAGTAAGAAAAAAAAAAAAACAGGCTCACATTACCTTCAGGGTCAAGGAAGCCTAAAGTCTGACCTCTCATTTGTCAGCCAGGTCTGTGACCCCCCATAATGTTGCAGATTTCAAAAGCTGCGGTACAGTGCATTTTCAACATTTAATCAAATATCTCAACATTATTTCTTTATAAAGGATGAGAACCCTGACAGTTTTTTTTTAATTAAAGCTGGCATATACACGTGTGCCTCTTTGTGGGAACTGGGTGGGTAGGCCAGTCACTTTGCTCATGCACAGACTTGACTCACCACACAGCTGTTTGCCTGACACACCTTGCACAAAGCTAAGACAACTACTGTCAGAGTGAAAGCTCCACTATCACGGCCTGTCAGAGTCAAAGGTGAACATTTGCACACAGCATTTGAACACAAAGTAAAGAGCAGGAGAGACAGCTGAAACAGTCGCATGGTGCAAACTCTTTCCAAACCCTTGTTGCATATTCAAACAGGGGACCATGCTGACATTAAATGCAGTTAAATGATAAGAGATTTCAATTGTTTATACAGGAGCAGAATGACAGACTCTTGGTGATGTATCCCAAAAATCTCATTATCCTGTCTGAGGAGAGAGATGGCTTGTTCTATAAGGTAAAACCAAACACTTTATGGTATATCATTTTAAAAATCCAGCACAAACTGAGACAAAACCAGTATTCTGCAATGGTTTACAGGGAAAGCTACCACTCAACATGATTACCGTCACCACTCCTTGCCAGGATGTCAAACCAAATACCTTTATGATTGAAGGTAGGTTAATAATTATCTATTGTGTATATGCTTTTAAATAACTTGTCTTGTATTCAGTATCCAGATAAAATGTCATTTACATTTGCTTACTTAAACATAATGATGATTTTGATGATTTTATTAGCAAGTATATGAACAATTTGGATCAACAAGCTGTTTTTATTTTATTTTATATCTCAAAACATTGTTTTTTAGAAGAATATAATATGATATAATATTAAAAATATATCCAAAAATATTTTTATTGCACTGTAATACTGACATATTGTCACATCTATGTAATTGCCTGAACAGGGAAACTAATAAACCCTATTGTCGTGTCCTGTCCTAACACGAGTGAGTTCCGTGAATGGATTCAGCACCTCAAAACAGCAGATGTTCCCGTCCTCAGCCCTCCTCCACCTGTCTATGACATCATTTACACCCCAACTCAGACAGAGGTAACCACGCACCTTTAACTTCACATCACAAATTATAGAAACAGAATATTCATATATATATATACAAGATGTAAAATTACTTAATAAATCATTAATACAGCGTTTTTTGCATTACCACTGATATTCACCTTGTTCAATGTCCCAAACAGGCCCCAGAGTTAAATGTGAGATGGAGCAGCAGCAACCGAAGTGTTACTGACCCAAGGCAGCAGACCCAGAGTGGTCGTGGATCTTGTGAGTTACAGCTGCCCTGTGGTGATGACAACCATCTTTCTCCTGGTTACACCGAGCCTTTATGTGTAAGCCACAGTACCAATTCATTAAACATTATATTGCTATGTTTGTACAGCTGCCCAGTGTTATTATAAGTTTGACAGTCCTGTTAAGTGAACTGTTATCAAGCTGTCCCTCTAGGTGTTAGTTCTTGTTCCTTTTTTTCCAAATTAATATGAGCATTTATTGACTCAGACAAAACAGCCACGTTTTTGCTAGATCTGGTAATAGTTGCTGGTTTACTGTTAAATCTAGATCAAGTTTTACTGCTTAAATCTGTCAAAACAATTAGTTAAAAATCTGTTTGATTTATATGGTTACTATGTTGAACTGTAACTGTTTATTTTGGAGGTGCAGTCACAAGATATGTGGTCTTGGGGTTATCAATTATTAACTGAGTCCAACCCATGCTACTTCTGTTACGGTGTGAAAGACTCCTCTGCTTGTGGCTGAACAGATTGCTCTGCAGTTGTTTTACTGAGTGCTTCAGCCCGAGGCATCATGTAACGCTGTCTTGTAGTGCAAAAATGAACTTGAAAGATATCCACTGTGCACGCTCAGATGTTTTCTGTTATTAGAAACATTCCATGGCATGCTTCACCCACACAGCACAACGTAGTTTAGCAGATGACCTGAATGGTGTATGGCTTTGAAGTTGTACCATGGTATCAAATGGTGTCAGTGCCAGGATTCTTTATCTTCCTTTCAGCATTCATATCAGAAGCAGTGAGCCCAATTAATTTACACAGAGATAGGTTGAAGGTATTGGAGGGTTTTAACTGCTGATAACTGTAATCATCTTTTTACATCTAGTAAATAAGATAGACATAATGCTTAAGCTCAGGCATAAATCTTATTGGAATTGCTAAATCCTCGGTAATCAGTTTTTTTTGTATGTGTTATGTGTCTCCAGTACATCTCCAGCAGACCCACCTCCACTGACACACAGAATTCAGTGCGTCTTGGCAGTAGGAGCAACAGTATGTCATCTCAAACAAGACCTACCCCTTTACCCCTGCGATACTCCTCCCCTCAGCGTATCTCCCACCTGTCCTCTGAGGAACCCATGTCTCCGATCTACAACACCCCCTACAGTGCAATGCACCATAACCCCCCTGTACAACATAGTGAGAAGGCTCCACTTGTAAAGGTAGCTTAACTAATAAGCATATCAGGTTCTGTTTTAAACATGAAAGTGCTATTTATTATTCTACATATTCTTCAAAGTACTGACAGTTTTACGGGTGTATGAGACAGATGTCAAATTGTGTGACCACAGGGGCTCATATTTCGTTTTTCTTTGATCAGTCTAACAGCTGGAGCACTCCGACAAGTTCTGTAAAGTACCAGCTCTCCTCTCAGCACCGGCACTCAGAACTTCTGGCCCTGCGCAAGCCTCTTTCACCCCTGTATGATGACCCCTCCATCCCTGGCATGGATCCCCTGGAGGAGGACTCAATAAAGGCATTGGTAAGTAGGGCAGGATACCAGATCTGCTCTCTCCATTTACACGGAGACTCAGTGTGCGTAAGGACAAGAAACTGATGACTCGAAATACACTTTGGAAACTCTGTGCAGCCCTAATTACCAATTGATTGATGCAGATGCACATTGTAAGGGTCAGATGACAGAATAAGAAGGAGAAAGATCATACTTATAAGAATTTAAAATACAGTTGCAAAAATTCTGATTTGTTTGTACATTTTCTCCTCAGTATTTTAGTACTTTGTAACCCAGCCTCAGGTGTTACATATCACCATATTCACTATAAATGAAAGAGCTATTTAATTGCATTTTTTTAATATAAAATAAAATTTGTTTACTGATTTGTTTAACTGAATATTTTAAATACGAAATAATTTGATTTAGATTTTTGTGACACGTTCCAAAATATTCAGTAAACTGTTAAACAGAGGGGTACCTGCTCAGGTACTCATCAGCATGATGCTTAATGTATTTTTAAAAGAAGGCGAATCTGAATTTGGGCGGGTCAGTTAGGCACATTTTTACAAAGTGTCTCAACCAAATGAACTCCTTTATGAACTGTCTGAACCAAATGAAATGCTTTAAACAAATATGCATCAGACAACAAATATGCCTTGATTATTGATTACATATAGGGTTGGGCTTTGTACATTTTTCAGTACATATCAAATTAAAGCATCAACCCCATTTCAAAATCTATAGCATTTACCATGGTATTTTCAAGATATTTGGAATTTATAACTTTCAATTAAATTATACATTTTCTACCAGATAATCATCAAGAAGGCATCCAGTAAGGCTAAGCAGCTGTTGATAGCTTTGTTTTTATTTTCCACAGCACACTTCACAAGTCTCTGTGGGTCAACACTGTTCACAAGTCCTTCCCACTACCTTCCGACTTTGCACTCCCCCTCTGGGCCGCAAGGGCCGAAGCAGTCAGCATCAGCAAAATAATGGAGACAGCACACAGTGGGCTCTGGATCAGCGTGCTCAGGCCGTGTCTAGATTAAAGCTACTGCCTGCACCCAACACTCATTGCAGCCACTTTGCACAGGTAAGTGTCATGTACTGGTCAAAAAATATACACAGATTTTGTGTACCTATTCAACCAAATGTTATTACTGCTTAGATAATAGACAGAAACTCTTTAAATATTCTGAACAGACCTGTCTGTTCTGGGTTTAATCTGCATTAAGGCAATAATGCAAAGCGAAAACATTTTGTCTATTACAGAGAGCGTTCCCAGGCTTTGCTGCCACACACACACGGGAGTTGCCCTACAGTCTCACCCCAGGTAAAAATCTATGGCATTTAAAATTTGACTTGCTACAGTATCGCATTGCTGTCCATAGGTATGGCTGAAAGTGGAGTTTGGCAGAAACATTTTATATTTTGTTTAAATATAAATTGTGTTCGTGTGCGTGTGTGTGCGTGCGCGCACACGGGGTATTGGACTGTCTATATTGCCTGTGAAGTGGAGTTCAAAATACCAGGCAGCAACAGTCTAGATTACAAAAGTGCAGGTGCAAAAGTGGGGGAAACCCAGGAAAGGCTTAATGTTAAATGATTTAAACCCTCTAGATTGAAAGTTTTGCAGGACTTTACTTGAATACATTACAGAAGCAACAACGGATTAGTGAGATATTATAATGCTCTTTAAAGACCTGCCCAGGTCTAACCTGTCCATGCAGTTTAGTTCTCTTTTATGTACAATAATGACTGTACACTGGGGAATATAAGTTTTGCAGGACTTTTAACTCCCACACTTACAGTGTGAAGGAATTTACAAGGTTCATTATTTGGTTAAAATGTCTACAGAGGGCAGGGCAGCTAGTTAATGCTTCTCAAACTACACGTTTTGAAGATAGCAGGCACACACCAATCTATGTCTTAATTTAACATTTCACGGAAACACTACTTTAGTAGAGACAGACATAGTGTAGAATTCTGCTAAATTAAACAATTCTTTACTTAACCATCACCATGCTTGACAGTTGGTAAAAGATGGAAAACTATCGGTATTATGTCTTATGGCTGTCTAAAAGACAAGTTTTGCAAACTTAATGTATGTTGCCACGTTCTTCTTTTATGAAAAACATATTTGATCAGACTTTTAATAACTGCTGTGTTGAACCTGAACAAATTTAGTTTGTAGAGTCTAAAATGATTTAGCTCTTGTTTGTTACAATCTGAACTTGTATATATAAAATATTGACATACAGTTAATGTGGTCATTAAATAAATAATTTATTGATACATCTTAAGTTTCACACTTCGTACTTAGGGTCAGAACACAGGATTACACACAGAATCCCTGGAGGAATGGGGGTTAAGGGTCTTGCTCAAGGACCCACATTGGTAACTTCAGTAGACCTGGGATTTGAACCTACAACCCTTAGATTACTAGCCCAACACCCTAAATATAACCATATTTTTCTTCTTTTTAAGCATGACATTTGTATAATGATAAACCTATTATCGATATAAACCTTACGTAGTTAACATCAGAACATGACCACGAACACATTTTACACAAACTTATCTTAATGTGATGCTGCTTTAGCCTTATTACTTTCCACTAAATTTGAGGCAATATAAATTCTAAAATAAATATTCAAATAAATTAAATATAAATTGTGATATATTACTTAACTAACAGTCCCTAAATATAATTGTACTTTGTAAATTGTTTAATCAAAATATCAGATAGGCACTTTTGGATTTGTAATAATAGACATATCCATTCGTCAACCTTCATGTGGAAAAGTCTAAAAGGCTTTCTTATTTAACGGAAGGGAAAATTTGACTAGATAATGACATTATCACACCAAATTGCCATAATACGCAGTCATACTTCCTTTTAAAGGTTTAATCGCTTAAGTTTTAAGTGTAGCTTTATTATTAGTATATCTTACTAATACTTTACATTTAAGTTTTGCATTCTTCTCATTTACTTTGACAGATGATAACTCTTACCTCGAACCACTCGAACCGGATGACCAGGAAATGGACTATGACAACATTTGGGAGTATGACTGCAGTAACGGGATGATTCAAGCCCTGCCTGGAATTTCATCACACCGGACGCAGACTGAATTCAGTGCTCGGGGCCGCAGAGCTATGGAAACACAGCAGAGATGGTCATAAAGGAGAACAATAGGCTTCCACCCGTCTGTACTTGTGCACATAGTTTGCTAATCTGGGCCTTACTGCACTCTCGCTCTTACACTCTTGCACAGACACATACACCACGAGCCTTGCAACGGCATTCAGTGAGGCGTTACATGAGGCCCAGTTCCCCCACTTTATCTGCTGATCTTCCGGAAGAATTTGCTTAGACATTAAAAAACACCGAACTGTTTTTTTCACACAGGATTTAATATACTGTACAATATTGAGATATCAGTAACATGTTTGTTTATAAAGTTATTGTATTAAACATATCAGATCTTTGAAAAAATAATTTACTGACAGAAAAGCGATTCAATGTATGGAAATGAGAATTCCAGCAACACTGACTTTTTATGTGTAAAGCTATTTGGTACAGTTTATAGATGTAGCATTTACACTTGTGTGGTTTACAAGCAATTACAAAGTTTCACTCCTAATCTAGAAAGAATTTGGATTGTCTTTGTATATGTACCTATGTATATAGAATGTAAATATTTTATACCAAAATTTTCACTTTTTGCATTGTCTTCTATTGTCTTCTATAATAATTAATATTTCTTTCAGTATTTATGGACAAAGTACCCTTGTCACATTTTTTTTTTATTTTCCCATTCCAGCTTTTTTTTAAAACTGTTTGTATATGAGCATCAATAGTTTATAATAGAGTTACAGACAGTAAAAAGTCTTCAAAAATGTAGCAGTGATGACTTCATTCCTTCAGTTTGATGTGATTTAATATTGTTAAAAAATAAAACAAATAAAAAAATCTGTCTTTTTAAATATTTTACTTACTTTTATACATATGTGGAGTAAGTTTTGTACCCTTTGATTGCTTAATACAACACAATTCAAACTTCCTGGTCTAAAAACATCACTAGAAGCACAATGAACATAAAAGCACACACAAAATCATATAAGAGAATAATACACAAATATAATACACAAAAAGCTTAGTAACCTCCAGGATGTTGTGCTGGTGTTTAATTGAACTTTTTCAAATAAATATATTACGTGCTCATGTGCACAATATATATACTAGTGTATATATTCAGTATATAGTATAGGTCAAAGGTTTGGAGACACCTCCTTTTTGCTCCACCTAATCAGTTCCACTTACCATAAATATGGCCTTTGAAGTTCTGCAATTACAAACTGTACACAGTACATAATGTGTTTGTTAGATTTACTCTGTTCTCTAATAGCCAGGACCCCAATAGCAGCATCACACACACAGGCATTATTTGGTTGGTGGGTGCATTATTCTCATTCCAGCAGTGTCACTGAGCTGTGCGTGTATAAATTCTGCACTTTAAGCAGTTTCCCTTTACAAAGATAGCATGTATAAACAGACTGGACAACAAAGAAAACCCTAATGCATCCCCATCCCTTCAGATTCTCAGCTAAACACGTTTTTAGCTTTTGGTTATAGAATATTAAAAGCCTTTGGTAAAATATTGTCCTGAGATTTAGGTTTCTGACGAACTCTGTCAGATTTTAATAGAAATAGCTGCTGGTACATTAAGAGGCATGCTACGACATATTCTTCTACGTTGTCTTTGTTTTACCTTTAAAAAAACAGCCATACAACATTACAGATTCACTGCCATGCCTTACAATGGAAATGAAGCTACCGTTGCGTAGGCTTTATTTGTATCTGTGCCAAACACTTTAAAGTCTCTTGCCAAAATACTGCGGTTTGGTTTCGGGTAACCATAAAACATAGTTTAAATGTTTCCATGAATTCCATTAATGTTGCATAAACGTTTGGCAAACGCTTGTTGGCTTATCCCCATAAATGCTTTGTAGCTGTTTGTCATTGTATTTACACATGGTCACTAGAGCCTGATTCACTCGCAACTGTATTTTTGAAAGTCAACGATTAAAAGTCTTCTCATTGAAGAATGTTTACATAATTATTATGTTAAATTCAAAAGGGAAATTATCTTTTTACTGACCTGAAACTATTGTGCAACAATTAGAAGTACAAAGACTGCGTCATTCCTTTCAGTCCATAGCCCTCGGGCTCCCTCTAGTGATCAAATCACAGCATTATGTTTTGTATTTCTTTAATAGGAAATACAATACAAGCACAATATTAGTTTATTTCCAACAAAAAGTTCAGTTTATCTTTAGTATCTACAGAAAGCAACAAAAAAAAAACATTTATTAATTTTAATTATTGCACTGCGACTGGAATATTACAAGTAATTGTTTCAAATGTTATAGTAATATAATAATAGCTTTTTCATAAAAACAAATGTGGGCTCTTTATATTGTACATTGTTATAGTGGGGGGATACAGATTTTGTTATAAAATATAATTTTTTGAGCTCCAAACACATTTATTACACATGGACAATTTCCCAACAAACCAGTTTTATTCTGCCTGCATCCATTATAACAAGTTCAAATATATTTACACAGTCTATTACAAAAAGGGCTTTTGGTCATATTACAGATTAGTTGGTAGAACTAGGTAAAAGGTAATACCATGTGCATCAGCAACATACTTTATTTTCCTATCATATACTTTCTATTACAATTTAGCAATCTCATATCATCTTATCTCATTATCTTCTGTTTAATCCTCAACCAGGGTTGCTGGTGGGTTTCCCCTGCCTATCAAGGACAGAATGATTTGGGCACTGAGCGTATACTTCCAGGACTTGTGGCCAATCCATCACTGCTAGACACTCAGACTAAGTTTCCATTCTCTTCTCATGTGGGTTTTCTCCACATTCTTCAGTTTTCTCCCACAGTCCAAATACATGGTTTCAAAGGATTGCTCTAAATTGCCCACGTATAATCTATGTGTGTGTACAACCCCACCACACACAACCTTAATATCATATTAAGCAGGAGATAATGAATGAATGAATGAATGAATGAATGAATGAATGAATGAATGAATGAATGAATGAACATCTATTCCAGGACTGGTAGCCAATCCATCACTGCAAGACACTCACTCAGACACATGCACAGTATATAAAGGCAATTAGATGGTGCAATTTCAAGCAGCCTATTTATCTTGAATCAATGCTTTTGGACTGTGGGAGGAAATCAAAGAATCTAAAGAAAACCTGTAATATTGAAATTCCACCCAGATCAGGATTCAAACCTAACCACTAAACCACCATGCCACCCCTCTTTACCAATACCTCATTCCCTCTGTAGTCTGTCCTTTGCTTTATACATAGCAATATTCTAACTCAATCTCACCGTCTGACTTAGCATAAAATTAATTAAGACCATCTCGTTTTCTCTCCATTTTTTATGTTGTGCTACTTTTTTATTACATGGAAATTTGGTCAATTGTTGATCAAATCAAATTTTGGTCAACATATTATATGGTACGTATGTGAACTGTATGACTTATGAAGGTTAATGCCCTTTATATCTCATGACCAACAAGCAAATTGTAAGATGAAAGCTATTAATCATTCAGACACATACATTTCTCACAGCTTATGATATTCATTTATCTCTAGGGTGGGTCACATCGGAAAAAGGAGTGAGTCACTGAAATGGGACCTGGCAGCACTCAGCTGGTTGAACTTTATGTCGGCTCAATCTGACGCAGTGGAGCAATCTTAGCTGCCTCGTCCCGCTTGAATCTCCGAAGGTATCGGATGGCAGAGAGTGCACTTATATTTGCCAACAGAACTGATGCAATAAGAAAAGTGAACTTTAATTTGGGCAGTCTGAATTTGATAATACTAAAGTCATTACAAATATACCCAGATAATTTTTACCAATTTAAAATATATAAAATTAACTGACTTAATGTTAATAGTATTTAAGATAAAAGGTTTAAACAAGCACCAGCAACTTACCAGCTTTCCAGGTATCAGCTCCTTGAGGGTTAATGGACTTTAGGACCCACGAGGCAAAGGCAATGCAAACCAAGCACATATCTGCTTGCTTAATTGGCATCAGTGGTGCATCCACTCCTGAAAATACATAATGAAAAAAAGTCATTGTTTAAAAGAAGGGGATAACAGCAATAAACCTAACAGGATTTCAGACCATGAACAAAGATGTGCCATACAATGCTATTATACACTCCCCCAACAATTCATCATCCCAATCCGAATCTGGGTCCAAGTTTCCATGTTCTCCTCATTTGGGTTTTCTCCACATTGTCAAGTTTCCTCTCACAGTCCAAAAATATTGTTTCAAGGCATATTGATTGCTCTAAA
Organism: Xyliphius kryptos; assembly: GCA_025769995.1. Taxonomy (NCBI): domain Eukaryota; kingdom Metazoa; phylum Chordata; class Actinopteri; order Siluriformes; family Aspredinidae; genus Xyliphius; species Xyliphius kryptos. The sequence continues at coordinate 4,773,973 of JAOUQT010000016.1, read as the reverse complement.
TTGCCCCTGTATATTTAAAGTGTGTGTCCATATGTGTGAGTGAGTGGATGGGCATGGGAACCCCCCCACAACTTTAATAGAGTGTTAAGCAGGAGATAATGAATGAATTAATTTTTAAAACCCATGGTTGCTGTTATTCAATTCATGCTGGCTAACTACAAATTCTTGAAAGTGTCTAATGTCTCCTAATTTTATTCATGGCAGATGGTAAAAGACCTTAACTTATTTGGCAACTTTCTGCAAAAAGTGCTATTTGAAAATTTTACACAATTATCTTAGTGTTTGAAGGAAGATCCTGTAATATCCTATGATGATATACTTACCTGTAAACAATATTATACATATTTCCAAATGTTAAATAAATTATTGGTATATATCTGTTTTGACACTTCTTTTTTTTTAAATATCATTCCTTAGAAAGCCAGGCAAGTAAGTAATTACTTTGAAATTAGATTTTACAGACCATGATGATGATGATGATGATTAACCGGTACAGTCGTAGTCGACCCTCGGTCACTTCATGAATTCATGAAGTATTTTGGCAAGTATAGTGGAGTAGTTTGCCATTGCTTTCTCCACCCCTCCCCATTTATCCGGGCTTGGGACCGGCGTGTAACTGTGTCCAGTTACACGGCTGGGCATTTTACAGACCATACTTTTTCAAAATGTTGTAGAATAGAAAAGGTGAACAATAAACATGATTGTTTGTTGTTTGTTTACAGTGTGATTTAGTCAATGCATAGAAACATAAAAAATCCAAAGACAATTAACAATTTCTATATGTCTGTAATAACTGATACACCAGATACTCACTGACCACTGGTCACTTTATTAAGCACACCACCTACAAATGGTAGTCCATTTGTTTTTTGCCAATGTTACTCTGTTCTGCAATAATCAGGACCACAGAGCAGGTTTTATTAAACGATGATGTGTGTTGTGCTGGTTTTAGTGGATTAAACTCAACAGTACAAAGTGCAACTATACGATTAGTGAAACTGAAATTAGACAATGAATGTAAAAAGAAGGTGTACATAATTAGAATGTACATGTCTTATTTTAGAAACCACAAAGTTTCTAAAAAGCTTTAACACAGTTGATTAAAAAAAAGACTATTAAAGACCCAAACAGTGGAAACAGTTCCAAATAACCTTTAAAGTCACAGTGATAAACATAAAATACATCTATTAATGACCTCTACAGAAACTAGACCAGTTATTTGAGATTGCAAGCATGTTTTCTTCAAACACAAGCACACGTATGAACATAAAAAACAAAGTAAAAAAAAAAAAGACTAAATAAATGGTACCTGGTCCATCTGATATATTGTCACCTTTGCTGCTGCATGGTTTAGAATACTTAAGCTAGAGCTGGATATTGTTAGTTAGCTGTATACCTGCTCTATTTTTAATTTTGTTCAAAGCAAAGTATGTAACAATGTTTTAACAGCTTGCCAAGAACACAGAGAGCAGATCATTTCTCTGGCATGGCAACAGTTATGGCAGTCACTATGTTCTTAGTCTCATAGACTCAGATCTAGGAGATCACAGAAGATTGCTGAATAAATATATGTAGATCAGTTAAGAAAACTTGAAAGCTAACATTTTTTGTGAAACAATGTGTCTGTTCCTTTAACAAAACCCAATGCTTTTAAAAGTAAATAGTAAAAAAAATCTGCCACATGCATATATTATATAAAGCGACTATATTAATATCAATGTTAATTAATTATACATGTGAACTTGGGTTTGTCTAGACACAACATAAACATTTCATCTCATCTCCTTAACTTCCACTTGATACTCTACTAGGGTCCCCATGCCCATTCAGGGGAGGACTGTTTGAGTGCTGGCACTTAGGACAGGGTGCCAATCCATCGATGGGCTCACACTCACTCACACAGACACTTCAATTCCATGTTTTTGTACTTTGGAAGGAAACCGGAGAACCCAGAGAAATCCACATGGAAATGGGCACTGACTGGTAAACTAATAAGGTAGGGCTTTATATTTCAATATTTTGTTGATTCATTTATGATCTGCACAAAGGAAATTATATAAAGTCTTTTGAATAAATGAATACATGGTAAATGATTTTAAGTGCCCTGTACAGAACTCTAACTTCATCACCAAATAAAGTGTATGAATCTTTTGTTATGCAAAAGAATGACCTCTGCAATACACATGGGCAACCAAATTTGGAAAACACACAATATACTAATGGCTAATATAATTGCAAATGGCTTAAGAATGGAGTGTGTAACAAATTTATTGTTGGGTTACATTTACATTTAGTCATTTCGCAGGCGCTTTTATCCAAAGCCACTTACAAATGAGACAAGTCAGCAGTTTAGGAAAAAACAGCGTCAGTACCTTGTACTGAATTCGAGCAGCTACAGGAAGCCAATAGAGCAAGATGAGTAATGGAGTGACATGAGTTCGCTTAGGCTGGTTGAACACGAGTCGGGCTGCGGAGTTTTGAACCAATTGAGAAGGTCTGATTGTTAAAGTTGGGAGACTGGCAAACAGAGCATTACAATAGAGCTAACTAAGTGCTAACTAAGTGCTAACATGCTTTGGATTATACAGTTAGTAATTTAAGTAAGCCTTACTTGGGTCAGTGACAGCTGGTTGAATCGTCCTACATAGCTTCTGTTGTGCCGTCAGCTGTCTGAAGATGCGATTTTCCAAGCTGAGGAGCAATGGGTCTGGAAACGGGCTATTATCATACCCCAGAACATTTATGGGATGGATTCCCCTACAATGTAACTTTCCAGTTTTCTGTGCATTAGTCAATGCCATAGAGTTTGACAGCTGAGGTGGTGCAGTGAAACCTGTACGTCGAATTCTTCTAAAAGAAAATGGGTTCTTATTTAAGAAGTTCTCACTACTGTCAGATAAAAAGTATTCAAGTGTATCAGATGTTGCTATTGCCACATTGTCTTTGTTTGCCAAGTGATCATAACGTGTGATCACACGTATGACTGTTTGATCTGGTTCCTCATCTTCATCTGACTGGACAGGGGAATCATCAGGAAAGAAATAATCATAAACCTCTGGAAACTGGAGGTTTCGACTACTTGACCGTGAGCAGGAAAAAATAGGAACCATCTCATCTTTACTGCTGCTATTGTCCTCAGCAAATGTGAAAAAAAAATTTTCAGTTTCAAACCCTGAGAAAAAGTCATCATACATCTCTGGGACCGAGATTCCAGTTTTATTGTGAAATGAAGCATCCATGGTGTCTCCCACCAGCACATTGCTTTTGGGTTCCTCTGCACCAAACAGATATGCCAGAATTTCAGAAAAGGATATTCCAGGACTAGAACTCTCCTCTTCTTCATCTGAGATACACACTGGGGATGAAGCTTCTGCACGATCAAATGGATCTACATATTCATCCTCGACTTCTGACTGTATGGAGTTTACAGAATGGATGGAATGGAGAGAAGAACTTTTCAAGATTTTTGTAAATGGTTGTTCTTCAAGTCTTTGTAGGTTTTGGACACTAATGTTCTTACACATCTTTCTCAAGCTCTGATGTGCATGATCACTGTTTACAGCTGATACAAGAGTTTCAGTGTACATATCATTTTCTACTGGTATTTCATTTCCAGATAAATCTGGATCACATTCCCACATAATGGCACTCGAGTTTTGGGATTCCTGTAATGCTTCATGTGATTTGTTGCTGTCCTGGGTTAGAAATTGTGTAAGGTCTTCATCAAAATCAGAAATAAATGACATATCTCCACTAGAGCGGTCTGGTTTAGATTCATCCAAGTGAGCAAAGTATCCTGAGTCTGCAGTATCTGTGACTTCCTGAATAATTCCCTCATCTTGCCGGAGTAACACACTGGGGTGATGGCTTTGTCCAACCAGGCGAAGCTGCAAAATATCGTTTATTGTTAGCTTTTCCATTTCATTCCAGAAAGAGGACATGGCATACACAGGATGCAGAATTTCTACACCTTTTGTGTCAATTTCTTCAACATCAGTGGACAAAATTTCAGCATCTTTTATATTTATACTTTCAACATCAGTGGATAGAACTTCAGCCATGTTAACATCAATGTCTTCAACACCAGTGGACAATATTTGGTTGGCTTTTACACCAATGTCTTCAACATACAGTTTTGCATCTTTTACATGCATGTCTTCTACACCAGTGGACAACATTTTTGTGGCATTTAGATTATTGTCAACTCCGGTAGATGGAATTTTAGCATTTTTTACATCAATGTCTTCTACAATAGTAGAGAAGCCTTTAGCATCATTTACAATAATGTCTTTGACAGCAGCGGGCAAAATTTCAGCATCATTTACAGGAGCGGACAAAGTTTTAGTATTATTTACTTTTATGTCTTCAACCACGGTGGACAACATTTCTGCTTCATTTACAATGTCTTTAACCCCAGTGGACATAACTTCAGCATCAATTACAATGTCTTCAACCCCAGTGGACATAATTTCAGTATCATTTACATTAATGTCTTCAACACCAGTGGTCAAAACTTTGGTGGATTTTATATTTATGTCTTCCAGAATTTTAGCATCATCTATTTTAGTGTATTCAACAACAGTGGATGGAATTTCTGCAGCTTTCATAAAAATATCTTCAACACTAGTGGACAAAGTTTTGTCACTTTTTGCATTAATGACTTCAAAGCCAGTGGACAACATTTCCATGGCTTTTATATTTATATTTTCAATGCCAGTAGAAATAATTTCAGTGTCTTTTATATTCATATCTTCAACACCAGTAGACAAAATTTCAGCATCATTTACATAACACCAGTCTTTAACACCAGCGGTACAAAGATCTATGGCTTTTATATTTATGTCTGCAAGGCCAGCAGACAGAACTGTAGCAGGATTTATATTAATGTCTTCAACACCAGTGGACAACATTTCTGTGGCATTCACATTAATGTCTCCAACAGCGTTGGACAAAGTTTCTGTGAATTTTACAATCATGTTTTTAACACCAGTGGACAAAATATCAGCATTATTTATATTAATGTGTTCTTCACTAGTGAACAAAGTTTCATTATCATTCAAATTTATGTCTTTAACACCAGTGGACAAATTTTCAGCATCATTTAAATGATTGTCTTCGATATCAGTAGTCAAAACCTCTGTGGTTTTTATATTTATGTCACCCACGTCAGCAGACAAATTTTTAGCATACTTTATATTAATGTATTCAACATCATTGGACAGAATGTCCACAGATTTTGTATTGATATCTTCAACATCAGTGGATAATATTTGTGTCACATTTACATTTATGCTTTTAATGCCAGTGGTCAGGATTATATTGTCTTTTATTTTAATGTCTTCAACATCAGAGGATACAATTTCTGCAGCTTTTATATTAATATCTTCAGCACTAGTGGACAAAGTTTTGCCATCAATGACTTCAAAGCCAGTTGATAAAATTTCTGTGGCTTTTATGTCATTGTCTTTAACACCCATGGATATAATTTCTGCAGATTTCATGTTTACATCTTCAACTTTTGGAAACATAAATTCATCAATCTTTATATTTATATCTTCAACATCAGTGGACCGATTGTCTGCATCATTTGCTTTTATAATAGTGGCTTGAATTTCCACATTCTTCATGAAGTATTGCATTTGTATGTCTTTTGCATTAATGTCCTTCATGCTATCAGTCATGTCCGGACCAGACTGTTTGAAATCTCTAGAAGTGTTCAAGGTGGCATTTTTTATCATTGGCTTATTAATATCTAAAGTTAATTTATTTTGGGTCGTTTTTTTGCTCCCAACAGCAATTGTACAGTTAAAATTAAATGCTTGGGTCTGTGGACAAATTTCTCTTGAATCAGATTGTGTCATTAAGCCACTGAGTCCCTGTTCAGAACAGATGTCTTGATATGTTACACATGATTGTATCTTTTTCTTGTTGACATCACTGTAAAATTCAGAGAATTCTGTTTTACCTGCCAACCCAGGAAATGGCACATTGGATTGATCAAAATAGTCTGATACTGGTAATTTAATACGTTCATTTAACCTTTCATCACACATTATTAGATTTTCCATGCTTCCATGATGTCTGTTTTCATTCAGTGCCACTGCAGTTTGAGCATCACCAGGGGCCACAGGAAAGAGCTGTGGTGAAGATTCAGTTTCCATTGGTAAATAGTTGTTTAGCTGTAAATGATTTCTGATATCATTTTCACACAAAGTTATTGATGTGGCGGCTTCACGTTGAAATGACTCATCATCATATACTCTAGGCTCAGGAGATTTGAGTTTTACTGCCACAGTAAACTGCTGAGCTGTTGCAGTTTCCCCTGTCAAAGTACTAATATTCAACAGATCTGTTTCTTTTTTACTGTAGGGAACCTTTGTTTTATTTTGGTTTTCGTCATGAATTTTTGGCAAAATCAAATATTTAATGAGGGGGCTATCACCTTTGTCTTCAAGTGACCGGGGAATTTCATTTAAATTCGTTAAAGCACTGGACATTTTAGGAAATATTGAAGCACTGTGCGGTGTAGTGTGTGCTTCAGAAACATTCTCTGTGCAACAGTGCCCAGATAAACTTGTATCCTGTATTCTTCCATACGTATCTTCACAACATTCTGTCTGTTTGCTTTTAAACTGTGCCTCATATTCATAGTCTGACTCCATCAATTCTGTGCTTGTTCTCTTTTTTTTCCTTCGTTTTTTTCTTGGGGTGACAGTAGAAGCTTGACCCTTGGTTACTGTCATCGATTCTTTGGTGTCATGTACATTGGAAGTTGCTTCCTTTTCTTGGTCATCTTTAATTATAACATTGCATGGAGATTCTTCGCTGACCAATTTTGAAATATTTTCCTTACATTGTTCATCAAAGTTCATGTTCTCTTTACCTCCCTTTTTTCCCTTCTCCAGTGGCCAGTCGTCTTCTGTGATAAAAAGATCTGTTTGTCTTTCTTCTTCCAAATCATCACTTGTATCATCTTTACACAAACAGTTATTGTGGTAATATTTCTTTACCAAATGTGAGTCGTTTGAAGATAAGGTATTTGCAGATACAGTTGTCTTTTTAGCGTACTCCGTTTTGACTGATTCTCTTCCTTTATAGGTGTGATCCTTAATGGCTGAGATTTTTTTCATCCTTTCAAAGAACACATTGACAGCCTCCATGTGAAAGTCGTCCTCACTTCCTGAAAGCACTTGCTCTGGGCTGTTTAAGCCATATTTACTCAAATAAAAATCCACTGGGGACCCATCACAGACAGGAGGGCCATCGATTTTAAGCTCAGAATCACTCACTTTACTTCGAAATGCAAATCCAGCTCGCTGGGCTCCTCGATCATCTATGTCACTCATTCCAGAGTCATCCAGGCCAGCTAAAGATGGAGGAAGCATGTTACACTCCTCACATACCTGGAAAAACGAGTCCCAGTCTAACTCTGAGATTTGCACACTGTACTCAAAATCATCCATAATAAACTGCAAAAACAATAGAGGAGAAAGGGTTATTTTTGAAGATATGTAAAACGCATTTGTCATGTACAAACAACTTCCATTAACAATTGACATCAGAACAGCAGTGCCATAAAACATCGACAAAGGTATTGTGACTCATTTCCTAATTACTGAACTCGTGTTTGCTTCTGTCAGATTGCAACAGGTTTATACAAGTTCAAAATTGATTTAATAACTTTATGCGGCCAACTCTGGGAAAACAGTATGGAAAAGTCCTGTTTCTGTTTCTCCATCACTGTGCTATTAACCTGAGTCAATAAAGGCTTGGTTAAGATTGGTGTGAAAAAATAACCTTCATTTTTTGAAAGTTGGTAAAGAAAACCGAATACAATGAAAAAATGTTAGCATGTGTCATTTATTGCCTGTGAGTGCCAAAAGCATCTCAACCATTAGCATTCATGTCAAGTGTTTTTTCGAATCAGGTGTTTTTATAAATGAAATGAGAATCTTTTTTAGGTTTATAGGTGTATTATGTAAAGAACAGCAATCTATCAAATTCTGATGTTAATAAAACATGTTTGTGGAAGTGTCTGCATGTGTTTTCTCTGGGTTCTCCAGTTTCCTCTCACAGTCCAAAAACATGGATTCAAGGTGAATTGGTTGCTCTGTGTGTTTGTGTGTGTGTCTGTGTGAGTGTCTGTGTGAGTGAGTGTGCCAATAAATTGGCTGTTCTGAGTGTAGCTGCCCAGTACCCAAAAAGTTCTTCCTTGGTTGGAAATGGGGAAACTCCCCACAACCCTAGTATAGCATTCAGAAGTCAAGCTAAAAAGATGAGATGTTTGGGGAATAGAAACACAGAACAGTTATTTTCGTGAAGTCACTCACCAATTTGCTTATTTGGCAAGATAATTCTCTTTAATTCCATCTCCAATAAAGTTTTCTGGAAGCAAATCAGTGCTGCGGAATCAGACACATTAAGTCAGGTGTCCTCTTTGCTGTTGACATGCAACTCGTAGCATGCATTGCCTTACAGCATTGTATCTATTCAGCCGTTAGGGGATGCTTCTGTTTAGGAGGAATGATACCACGGCTGCATTGGGGCTGCTGTTAAATATCTGGCATAGTTCGTGGCTGGCAATTGAGCAAAGTCTGATTCAAAAAACTTCCCTTCAAGCACTTCTCTTTTCTGCCCCGAGACCACGAACCTCCCTTAGAGGAGAGCATTTCACTTTATATAATTCGGAAAGAATATGGCTACAGATTCGTAGATTTTGTGGACTTCCGGACACTACAGTGCACGCTCCAATCTGGCACAATCATGCATTTCCTCCATCATTTACCGATGTGGTCTTTAGGGAGTGGAGCCAGAGGGGTATAACATCTCTAAAGGAACTCTATATTGATAAACATTTTTGCTCATTCGAACAACTGCAGTTAAAATATGCACTACTTAGGGCCCATTTCTTCAGATATCTGCAACTTAGGAGTTATATTACACAGAGTGTTCCTTCATATGGCTCTCTACCTGAGGACAGCATGTTTTTTAAGATTTTGTCAGGCCCTCCGGAAACTAAAAATTTGATATCATCTGTGGTTAAAATATTTTCTCACAAAACTCCCCAGACAGCTGTTAAAATTAAACAAAATTGGGAGGAGGACCTGGGCATTACCATCCAAAACGAAATATGGGAGACAGCACTAAATAATATCCATCGATGTTCTATTAATGCCAGACTTCAGCTGATTCAATTTAAAGTCATGCACAGATTACACTACTCAAAGGCCAAATTAAAAACATTTTTTCCACAGACCTCCTCTACATGTGATAGGTGCAGAGCTGCACCTAGTACGCTTGCACATCATTTTTGGTTATGCCCCAAATTACATAGTTTCTGGTGCTCAATATTTAAGTGGTACTCGGCAGTACTAAAAATAAACCTTGATCCTGACCCTGAGACGGCCATACTTGGTTTTTCTAACATTTTAAAAAATATGGATCGAAATGCCAGTACAGTGGTGGTCTACGGAATGGTAATCGCTAAAAGATGCATTCTCAGATTGTGGAAATCTAACTTACCACCTCAGTTCGAAGTTTGGCTAAGGGAATTGACAGGGGTTCTTCACATTGAAAAATTAAGACACGAGGTGTCAGGCAGCCCTCAAAAATTTGGTAAAATATGGAGGCCGATATTAGAATATTTGAACCCATAGTTGACCCCTTGGGAAAAAAATAAATAAAAAATCTGGACAGCCCATGTGAAATTTGAGTGATGACATTTAAATGTTAAATGACTATGTGCCCCATTGTGTATGTATGATTTATGTTGTTGATGAAAATTTATTCATTTATTTTATTATCAGAACTACTATGTTTATGTATGTGCGAGAGGGTATGTATGTATATATGTATACACAGGTATGTATAGGAAGGAATGTATAGGCATGTGTGTTAGAGTATCTAAGTATACATGCACGGATGGATACGCGCAGGAATGTGCACATATGGATATGTGTGTATGGGTGTATATACGTGAGTGTACACGGGTGCATATGTAAGTGTAAGCGTGAATGTGTGTATGTATATGATATATGTACTCTTATTGTTTTTGTTTGTGTAAACGTGTTTGTAAAATTCCAAAATTATAAATAAAGTTTAAAAAAAAAAAAAATAAATAAATAAATAATATAACAAGACTCTACAAAAGCACTTTAAAAAAAAAACGGAATTCTTAATCTTAACTAATAAAGACAATTTTTTTAAAGCCACTGTGAGATATTCAATAGGATTTGTAATTACAGGCTAGATTGTAATTATAGTTTGTCTATTACTACATTACATCACAATCGGCCAATTAGTGGAAGTCTCTATTTAAAGCGGCTTCAATTCTCCTGTATGTCCTAGATATACAGTAGATTTGACAAGGCATCTTATATGTCTACATACCAATACCAATGTACTTCAACTTAATAATTGTGGTCAGAACATAAAGTTGATACAGCATCTTTGGAGCAATAAGGGGTTAAGGTTGTTATTCATGGACCCACATTGGTAACTTCTGTTGACCTGGATTTTATGTCCCAAGTTTTAGATTGATGGCCCCACTCCAATCACTGAGCTATCACACACCAATTTTTAAGCTTTATTTTTTAAACCTTTATAATGAGGCTTACATTTACATTCATTTACTTTTAATTATTTAGCAGATGCTTTTATCCAAAGCGACTTACAGAACACAGGGTTGGTACAGCCCCCCTGGAGCAATGAGGGTTAAGGGTCCTGCTCACCACCCACAGTGGTAACTTCAGTGAACCTGGGATTTGAACACCCAACCCTTAGATTGATAGTCCAACACCCTAACCACTGAGTCACCACTTCCTCCTGATGTTCACAAACAAAATACATGATTACTTTCTAATACAAAATTTTGGTCAGTCTTAAAATCCCAGTGAATTCTTAGTAAAATTGTTAGCTTTCAGTATAAATGCTCACAAGACACTTTATTTATTGTACGTTCTTCTTTCTTTATGCTTTTTTATACATGTGATTTCTCATATGGATGCAATTAATGGTTCTACTGGTTCCAGTGAACATGACCTGATAAAACCGTGTTATTTCATTGGGGGTGGGAGATCATTCTCAGCCCTGCAGTAACATTGTTGTGGTAGTGTTTTTCTACATACTTTGCTTCTTTTTCTCTGTTCTCTAATGGTCAGTACTTCCACAGGAATTGAACAATTCAGGTATCGTTTGGAAAGTGAGTGACATTAGCTTGCTGCTGTTAGTGTGCTGTGCTGGTATGAGTTCATCAGATGCAGCAGTGTGTGTGGAGTTTTAAAACATCTCAATCGCACTGATGAAGGATTAGGTGATGACTTTTTGTTTAAATGTTCTCTCCATGTGTACACAGTGCATTTAATAACCCACGATATAAACAGTACCTGATTTGTTTTATTAGAAAACAGCGTTAAGGGGACAAAATAAGTAGAAAGCCTGCAAATATAGAAATACAAGGTGCATCTATTAAAAAGTGAGCAAAGAAACAAGTATACACTATGTGCAGAATTATTAGGCAAATGATGTGATTAAAATCCTCATTCTTTTTATACATGTTGTCCTACTCCAAGCTGTATTTGGCTTAGAAGCCAACTATCAATCAAGTAAATCAGGTGATGCACATCTCTGTAATAAGAGGGTGTGGTCTAAAGACATCAACACCCTATATAAGGTGTGCTTAATTATTAGGCAACTTCCTTTAAAAAATTGTGAGATGTCTTGCAGAGGGATGCAGCAGTCTTGTAATTGCCAAACCTTTGAAGCGTGATCACCGAACAATCAAGCGTTTTATGGCCAATAGCCAACAGGGCCGCAAGGAGCGTGTTAAAAAAAAGGTGCAAAACAACTGACCATAAATTGAGGAAACTCAAGCGTAAAGCTGCCAAGATGCCATTTGCCACCAGTTTAGCCATATTTCAGAGCTGCAACGTTACTGGAGTATCAAAAAGCACTGAGTGCTTGGTGCTTGATACTCAGGAACATGGCATAGGTAAAGAACGCTGAAAAACGACCACCGTAGAACACATATAAGACAAATATATTGAGACTGATTTTTCTAAGGTTTTGTGGACTGATGAAATGAGAGTTGAGTATTAATGGGCCAGATGGATGGGCCTGAGGTTGGATCAGTAAAGGGCAGAGAGCTCCACTCCGACTCAGACACCAGCAAGGTGAAGGTGGGGTACTGGTATGGGCTGGTATCATCAAAGATATACTTGTGAGACCTTTTTGGGTTAAGGACGGAGTGAAGCTCAAATCCCAGACCTACCTTCAGTTTCTAGAAGATACCTTCTTTAGGCATTCAAGAAAACCATGATTTTCATGCAGGACGATGCTGCATCACATACATCCAAATACTCCACATCGTGGCTGGCCAGTAAAAGTCTACAAAAAGAAACAATTAACGACATGGCCCCCTGTTCACCTGATCTGAACTCCATAGAGAACCTGTGGTCCTTAATAAAATGTGAGATCTACAGGGAGGGAAAACAGTACACCTCTCTAAACCGTGTCTGGGAGGCTGTGGTGGCTGCTGCACGCAATGTTGATCATAAACAGATCAAGCATATGACAGAATGGAGGGCTTTTGAGTGTCATTGTAAAGAAAGGTGGCTAAATTGGTCACTGATTTGTGCTGGAATGTCAGAAATGTTTATTTCTAAGTTTTGTGTTATATTGGTTTACCTGGTGAAAAGAAACAAGTGAGATGGGTATTTATTTGGTTTTAATTAAGCCTAATAATTCTGCACAGTAATGTTACCTGCACAAAAAGATATCCTCCTAAGATAGCCAAATCTAAAACAAACCCACTCCAAAGTCCAATAATATTAAGCTTTGATATTTATGAGTGTATTGGGTTAATTGAGAACATGGTAGTTGTTCAATAATAAACAGAATCACACACTGTAGTGAGTATGAGGGTCTGATGTGCCAGGTGCTAAGTTTGAGAGATTTTGTAACCAAAAACCTCTAACCCTAACCCCTAAACATCATTTACATGTGCATATTAGCAGTGTGTTTTTACTTCTTTCCTCTCGTTCTCTATATTGAATTTTTTTTGTTTGTTTTTTGGCTATTCAGCTCTCAGCTTTTTTTTTAATGAAACCAAAAATTACCTGATGTAATTTCATCCGTATTGTGGTGACTGGTGACATTTGGATCATTTGGCATGAGAATGTCTCTTAATATGTATGACATCATTTGTTATATGAGAACCGGTGCTGTAGATTGTCTGTGATTCCCACTCTCGTCAAATATACAGCCTATCCTGGCTTTATGCACACACTTAAACCAGCTTGTAGTTCAAATTTTAAACAGCTTGTAATATGAAATACACTGCTCAAAAAAAATAAAGGGAACACTAAAACAACACAATGTAACTCCAAGTAAACCACACTTCTGTGAAACCAACCTGTCCAGTTAGGAAGCAACACTGATTGT
>JAOUQT010000016.1:4526661-4541032 GCA_025769995.1 Xyliphius kryptos | reverse complement strand
TTACAAATTTCACATGGTGACTACAATATAAAAAATGTGTACCTTCTATCCATTTTGTCTCCACCTTAAAATTTATTTATAGCAGTGAACTTCTAGTTATCCAGTCTCCAATCACATTGTCCACCTATAATATATATATATAAAATATGAATATCTTACTTTTAAGCACATTACTTAATGTATTAAACATTTAATATATTTAAATATTCCAATGTGAATGGTGACACTGAATTTACTGTCACATATGGTATTTTATTTTCTCTCTGTGAAAAGGGGACATGCGTCGTTATTCTGCTTTTACTATGCGAAGCATCTGCTGTGAGTTCTAAGTGGTATGAGCTATTACATCAAATATACTGCTTTGGTAAGACGCACAAAGTGGTTGTTTATGGGTTCAGATACTGGAAGATGTACAGAATATATCAATTTAAAATGGATAATTCCCAATTCCAAAGACGGTTATTGCCACATAAATGACGTAACGGTAGTTAAATGCAGAGGCTACTTCCCTTTGATTGGACACTGGCTGATTTGAACCCCTTTTTATACAAATGAGTATAAAACCCAGGTCATGTTACTGTCTGAGCTACTATACACAGCCGCACTGATTCCCAGGCCCTCTTATGTTGTCTAAATTGACAGCATAGTGTGATTCCCACTTTGTGCCCCTTTTGCTTTTTTATATTACCTCTCCCATATAATATTTGTACTTTCTAGAAGGTCCTTGTGCAATTCAGTGGTGGTTTCTGTTTTCTTTTTCTCCTGCTACCGCTCAGAGCAGTGAACGCAGCGATGGAGTTGACAGAGCTGCGCTGTGAGCAGAGTGTGTGTCAGCTTTGAAGTCAGCGCTAAACCTCGCGTTTCTGCCCTATTTCTATCAATCATTTATCACTAGGCACTTCGGCTGTCTATGATTAAAGCACCCCTACAGGAGGGCAACTTTCAAGTATATATAATTCATATATGCGGATGCACACTGCAGCTGATGAATACGTAAACACACACATGCAAACTCACAAAGATGGACATTATACACTTACACCACCAGACATATGCATACACACACATACACACACACACACACTCACACACACACACAGTATATCAGTAAGTAGTTAACTAACACCTAAATGTGCACGGCCTTTTGCTTTAAATATATATTTTCTGTTATTCTTTATTTTTATATGCTGCATTTTTTTAAACGTTTACTTTGCTTTATGTTTATAAGTTTGGAAAATATATGATGATGTAATTTTTAATGTGTTAAATGGAATACTAAATGATATTAAGTTTACTTATTCTGGACTATTGTAAAGAAGTGTGGGGTGGAATTACGCCCCCTTATTGCAAATGCCAAATTTCTGTTTAGAACATTGTTTAAATAACCAACATTAAATTGTTTAACTCTCAGAAATTGTATGGTTACCCTACTTAATAATCTTTATCAGTTCAAATAACAAAGGCAAAGTGTCCTCATGTGTGACCTGTTCAAGATATTTCTAGCATTGCAAAGTTTGTAGCCAGTTCCCTGCTATTATTGCTGTCTTACTGTAGTGGTAACATATTCTGCTAACAGGTAAGTCAGTAAGACATAGTAAACTTTAAATGACTTAACTGAAACAAGATGTTTTATATCAGCAGGTGTGTTTGTTAACAGTGGTTCCACCCTCCTGACTTTAAAAGTAGTCTTGAAGGCATTTAGGATAAAGCTGAGGATCATGTTTGCCCTGTAGGGAACCATTCGAAGTACTTAGCAGAGTAAGAAGATAGAAGGGTAAAACAAATGTTGGAGGGTGAAGTGAGGCTACAGAAACATTTCCATCTTTGCTTACCCATCAATCCATTCCTGCTTTCTCCCAGAATCCATCTCTGAGCCGGGGGTCAAACCCAACCCCCTGGCGATCACTCCACACGCCACTCCCACAGCACCCGTCAAGGTCACCGCACCACCCCATGGCCCTTCCACCACCCCATTCGACTACGAGGACAAAGAGGACAACAACATTGTGGAAGCTAATCCTCCTGCCCTGGAGTCATCCACGCCTCCTCCCACCCACAGCCCCCCAACCACCCCTCACCATCCACCCCGCACCCCATCTCCTTCCTTCGACGTTGTCTATGAGGACTCAGGCAGTGGGGAACCCAGTGGGGATGACGACATGGAGGGTAGTGCAATGGAGTCAAGCGGAGAAGATTCAGTTGGTAACACTGACCCTTCACTATTTTTCCTATACATTTATAATCTGTAATCTAACATTCTTACCCTGTCTGACATGATAATAATAATCTTAGGAATATAAATTGCTTTTTCTTTTTCTTAATAATTAAAAAAAAAAACGTTTCAGTTTAGATTTATTAACACAATTTTCAGTTTCACTGCAAGTTTTCTCCTTCAGCTAACCTCAGAAAAGTCTACAAAAGGGCATTTAACATGCAGCCCATGTTCTTTGTGTCTCTGTTCCCTTTAAAACACTGTGGACGTTTGTAATACCAACCAAAATATTTCATATAGTCACAGCTAAATGTTTGAATGCAAAATGACTATGAGAAGACTATGATAATGAAAGCTTGTATCAGGGGGTCTGTGCTCTGGCTTTTGGTCCATATCTGTTTTGTGCTTTTAAATCCGCTGCTGTTGCAACGCAATTTCACTCAGGATTGAAACCCCTGTAGTGTCTATATCCGTTATAAGCCAATAGCGTGAATACACTATTAAAATGAGAGTTACAACAGGCTCTTGAGGATGATGCCATTTTCCTCTGTGTCAGAGCTAAAGGATATTTCTTGTCACAAATTATCTGAACATTTATACTCACTGGCCTCTATATTTGGTTAACCACCATGATTTTACACGCATTCCCTATTTCATTCGTTTTTAATATTATATAGATGCACATGTAGTTTTACAATTAAAAACTAAAGTCTAGCGTATTTTGTATGCTTTATTAGTCCCTTTTACTATGATCTCAGATGATCAAAGACCACCGCATAGCAAGGGCTATTTAGGTGGTGGATGCTGCTTAGCCCTGCAGTGACACTGATATGGTTTTAGACACAGTATTAAACCTATGTCCACTCACTGTGGACTGTATCAGACATGTCTTTTTTATCGTTCCAGCATTAGTGATGTAATCTCAGAGGTAAACCATTAGGTTTGGTCAACCTATAATTGTTCATCGGTACTCACTGAACACTGCCTGCAGGATTCTGATAGCTAATAACTTTGTCAGCCCCAGCAGTACCACTGAGAGATGTTTGTAATTTCTAACAAAACTGTTGTCAAACCTTGACAAACCAACATCTCTGTCATTGTAGTACTAGGAATTGTCCGCCACCTTGAAAGTGTTAATAAAATTGGACTAACAAGGTATGCAAAAAAAACAGACTAGAGTCTTGGCCCTATCTTTAGCGAGCTGTCAACCACAGCGCAAGCACAGCGTAGCTTAATTGATTGCGTATCTGCATGTACTAATTGTCTAAATTATTTATGGGTGTGTTTTGGGTGCAGTGTGCGATGAACCAATCAGCGTGTTATTTGCCATTTTCTTTAAGTACAAGGTGCACACTGACTTTGGCGGGCTATTTTAAATGTGGCCCAGGATGTATTCCATTTTATTGTGACCCATGGATTAACAGTGCAGAGATATTAAGGAAGTTATTCAAGGAGTGGTAGCTCAGTGGTTCGAGTGTTCGACTATCAACCAGAAGGTTGGGGGTTCAAATCCCAGGTCCACTGAAGTTAACAATGATCCTTGAGCAAGACCCTTAACCCTCATTGCTCCAGGGATTCTGTATGTAACCCTGTGTTCTGATCCCAACCAAGTTGGGATATTTGCAAGTCGCTTTGGATAAAAGCATCTGCTAAATAACTAAATGTGATGTAAATGTAACATTTCTCAAGGCAAAGATTTCTCAATGCATCATCCGCACGTCAACGCGTACATCAACGTTAAGGCCCTGATATAATCCACAACAAAAGTCAGACTTCAACTATTACAGATGTTAAATACAACCAGGCAAAAACAAACAAATTGTCATGTTTTCTCATTCCGCAGTGTTGTCTCATCTGCAACATTAATTAAGAATCAAAGAACAATATATGCCTTTAGAACTTGTGCCATCGCACGAAAACAAGTCATATTCTTTTAAAAATGGCATGGTGGATACACCGCTTCTTATGCTCAAGAACTATGCCGTTTTCTGAAATGATGGCTTGGCTATCTTTGGTCCACATGATGGTGGCAACTTAAGGCAGTGGGCAGTTTAGTTTTAATGTGTTCCCGCTTAGCCTTTAAGCCCACGGATATGATGGGAGTCTCTGCAGAGCACGAATAAGCAAAAAAGATGAAAGATGTGACACAAAATTACAGAGGAAAAAGAAGTAGTGTAGTTTATAGAAGGTAGTAAAAAGGTGTAAGTAGTCCTATTGCAAGCCTGTAATATTTAGGCTGGGACTGACCCCCTGTTATAAACTAATAGAGCTAATCAATCAAACATTCATCCATAGTCCCAATGGTCAGAAATGTATTTTTACACCAATTGACTTGCAATAAATCTTTAATACTTTTTTATCTATAAAATCATGCTTGAATCCAGCCTATGATTCTATTATAGCATCTGTTCATTTTAAAGTTGTTTTAAATAATCTGGATTTTTGTCACTTTAAACATAACAATAGCATCAATTTCACACAGCCCATACTCTCTTATACACTGACACATTATGAATAATAAAGAATAGAAAAGAAATGAATACTTGAAATAGATCGGAACTAGATCTCAAACCCATGGAGTTGCATACACATCTATTACATTATTTCAGTTCCTCCCTATTACCACCGTAAGCTCTCATGAAAATATACAAAAACTATTCTCTGCCTCTGCATCTGTTTACTTCTTTTCATGAATTGACCCACTTTAAGAAATTTAACATAATTTTAAGATTGGAAACAAACAAAGTGAAACTCGCCAGCCAGTTTTGGATGATGAAAAGGAGCGATAATTGAAGGTGCAACGCGACTCCTTGGCTTTCCTGCACACCTTTCTACTGCAGCACATTACTTCTGTTTTGTACCAGGAATGATCACTTGTTCAGAAGGAAAATAGAATATCACTCACACACACAACTCAAGGGGCCCAAATAGTGCGCGTGACTATGTAAACCTTTCCCTGAGGCACATGAGCATACAGCACCAAACAGGTACAGTTGCTTTATTGTTACATTTCGTCCCCTGGTTTCCTTTATTCAGGAAATAATTAAGTTGTTTTTTTACCACGTGGTCATGTGGCAGTTGATTGATGGGAACTGTATTCACTGCCTTATATTTCCGGAGGCCTCTGTTTGGTGAGCAGTTAGTTAGCTGTTATTCGCGCTGAGTTTTTTCTATTGTGCGATCAAAGGCCAATCGGAAAAAGGAGTGCGTTGCAGCTACTCAGTCTTTTCCAACCCGAGGCTTATTATTCTGGTGCACAATAGTCCAATAGCTGTAGTCAGGGTGACAGGTTCTATGGCATAACATCGAAAACACCGGGCCATTAAGGCCCTCAAATGATAAACAGCAACAAAAAAAAAACTACATCTCAAATCCTGTGTTGAATTAGTGAGACACACACAGATGGTAAATTACCACAAGTAATCATTCAAAACAACCCACTTCAACTGGCAGGTTGGTGTGCAAGAGACATGCATTAATAAAAGCATGCAACACAACACAGTAAGCATTAAAATGAAGAAGGCAGAATTTTAACATATTTGGATAATGTGGTCAAATCCCCTCCATACCAAATGTCTTCAGTTTAAATCATATCATTCTTCTTATTAACATTTTATCAACCTGGCTATCAAAGACCTGTGTCTGCTCTTGGCATCCAGCTCAATACATCTGTTCCTCACCATCAACACCTCCTTCTATCCCTCCATTACCTCTCACTCCTGCCCTCAAGACCCTGACCCTAACCCTAACCAGTCAGAGCCCCCTGTTGCTATGTGATTTCCTGTCTCTAACATGGAAGAACAAAAAAACTCCAATGTCCATCACATTGGCCAAAAAAGGACACAGATCAGTGCTGGGTGATTACTCCAGAGGCAGCAGCAACCTGCAATGAAGTGCACACTGGAGCTGTTGCCTGAAATGATGACATTTCAGTAAGGACCTTACTGTCTGGAGAAATAGGAAAAAAAGCCATTACAAATCTGTCTAACAGGTGTAACAATCCCTTGATATTTCTCACTTTGTGTTATTGCACCTTTATGACAGCCGATGAGATTTATGTTGACAAGGGCTGTGATGGCTAATTCTCAGACTATGTCCATACTAGTGTTTTATAATTCAAAACTTTTTGCTGTGTTTATAGCTTGCGTACACACTACACTGCCACTTTCAGACTATTAAAAAGACTTGTGTATTAGGTGAAAGGTAGATTTTTCAAAACACTAAATCAGACACCCACTGTTTCTTCTTTATACGCCGATTTATCACATCATAGTGATTCCTGATTTGTTCCTCCAGCCTTGTTTATTTTGTCATTAAACACCAATCCTAAGCACTCTAATGTTAATGAGCTTGTACACACCCAGTGTATTTAAATGACCATGTGATGAACGTTTCAGGGCATTTATTCTGACACAGCATGATTATGATATTATGCTAAAACACCCGTCTGGACACAGATCGTTTTTGGTTTAAAGCATATTCAAAATGAAAACATAAGTAGTGTTTATGTAGTCTTAAACATTACTTTCTTTGCAAGGTAAATAGATCTGTCAATGAATAATGAAACAGATGTGTTAATTTTAAGACAAATAAATCTTCAGAATCTGTATAGAATTTATTAAAATCATACAAATAGCAGTGTTTCAGAGTTCACTCTCATGAGATGTTATAACACATCCTGAATGCATACAGTACACCTTGATGTCCATGAGCTGTGTGCTCCCCCATTGCAGGTTCCACTTTTCCATCTCCTCCTTCCCAATTTTCTCACCCTTTTTGTCCCAATAGGCTGCAGAGATTGTAAGACTCTTCCCCGTTCCCTCCATTCTCCATTCTAATCTCTGATGCCTTTTCAAATTCTAATTCACTCTGGCTTTATTGTCATGACAATGCATGCACAGCCAAAGGGCACAAATCTCTTGGGACACCCACGGCAACCGCTTCGAGACCCTCTTATTGGCCAGATTTTTCTCACTTCAAAACACTTAACAGATTAACACTGTTATTTCCCAAAACTAAAAAAATCTATGTTCATTTCATCAATAAATCCTTATGTGATTTTGATTTCAAGTAACCTATTGGTTTTCTTTCATTAAAAATCCTTTTATCATTCAGAGAAGTGCCAATGTTACACTTTAGTATCATCCTCAGATCAGACCATCTGCTGGTCATGCCCAGCAAACCCAAGAAACACTTTTATTGGGGCCAGGTGTCACATACAGGACTGGAGCATATAGTTATTAGCAAATTTAGGATCAACACACTTTTCTACAACACCATAAAATTAAAACAGCAGTGTGCACACCCTTCACAGCATGCTGAAATAGCAGCAGACCTACACCACTATTTGTTTAATGAACAAAAAGTACATAAAGAAAAAAAGATAGCAGATTAAATTATTCCACCCTGGAGGTTTCATTATGTGTGTCATTGGATTTTTCACTCATTTAAAATAATAACAGTGACTGGATAAGTGTTGTTGTTGATTTGGTAATTATTCTTTTTACTTGCAACAAGGCAAAAACACATTTATTTGAACAAAGCCAGTGAACCACTACCCTGCCATAAATCAGTGTGGTAGAGGAAAGTAAATATCTGGAGAATATTAACAATATTCTTATAACAAAATGAAAGTGTTTTTTAATACTATTGGTATGGACATATGTATAAACTTAACATTTAAAAGGCTTACTTTTCAAAATGTGTAGAAGCTGAAAAACTAGTTGTCCACAACTTAAATTTGTTTTTAAAATAACACTAAGAAAGACACACAATCCAAGAAACTAGCTGCTATGACAAGAGTGAGGAGTAATGTGAAATGTGGTTACATATCAAGTTGCTATTATTTATACAAGTTGAATTTGGCAATATTTGTTATGTCATTAACAGAAAGAAGCCTCAACTTAGCAAATTCTGCTTGTTTATAGGACATTTTTAATAACCGCTGAACTTAGCGAAGGTGGAACTGCTTAAACGTAGCGCCATAGTAGGTCAGCAATACACAAGCCTCGGCTTAAGGGAATCTAATGCATGCTCAGCTTGGCCTCTACTGTTACGCTGTCAGTAGTGAAAACAGAGATGCAGACGATGTAAGGGGCCTTAGAAGGCAGTGCCAATATGCTATCTCCAACAATTACCGCTCAGAAACAGAGGCCCCAAAGGCTTTAGGAGGTGCGGGGTTGGCAAAGTACTTCAGAGACTCATTTCAAAGCTGAAAGTTTTTCTCCTTTTATAACTCGTGTGCAGGTGACAGCTAACCTGTATGGCAATCTTTGTAAAAATGCAGCATTGCAATCTTTATAGCATGTTACATTTATGCTCAACTCTTACCTATTAATTACTCGTGTAATGTACAAAAATCTCTGCTTAAGGAAAATAAGTAGCTGATTTTAATCTTTAAAACAAGTTTAACGTTACTTATACAATGGTGCATTTATAAACTACTGTCAGCAGTATTTTTTAGTAGACTGAGCAACTACATAATTTACAGCATAAATTAACATAAATACATATCTCCATCAAAGTCTCTATGTGCCAACTAGGTAAGACTTCACTATGTAAAAATACTGCCAACTGCAACTCTGCTGCTGGGCCTTTATTAAATATACCATCTTCTTTCATACTTTAAAGGAAGCAACCTAATACGGTAAAAAATCTTTTTATTGACATTATTTCGTTTGCATTTTTTGCCGTCCAGTTTGTTATTTATTGCACTGTGGTGGGGTTTTTTTTTTCAATTAAATCCCACTTGTTTCTAGTGATAAAACCATGTCATGTAGAATAAGTGATCTATGTATTGGAATTTAACAGACACCGAAATAATTTACTCCTGGACGTGTAGAGATGAAAATTTTACCAAATATTTGAAGTAATCCTTTTTTTTAATTAGAGATGTATGAATGAATGTATGACTATTTTTATAGACTGCTTTCAATATGCAAATTTCATTCCATGTGCCATAATCGAATGAGAAGAAATTGTACTGGAATTTTGACAAAGACAAATCTAACCCCATTTAAACTTAAAAAAAAAAAACTTAAAACAACAAAGACATCTTATTTTCACTGACACTCCATTTTGAGCATTAGCAAGGTTTATTTTCTTCCCAAACAAACTCAGAGCTGTGAATGCACACCAGCTAGCAGGTATGTGTGTGGTCCATCGATAAGAATAACAACATGCAAGACCAATAAAAGAAGTAAAAAAAAGGAAGAAAAACAGGGGCAACATGTCACAACGGTAACTACCAAAACCTTCACAAACAGAATTTAAAAAAAGAAGAACACATGCTTTTTTAGAAGGAGATCTAAGTAGATCAAAACAGTTTTACTTTTTACTGCCTTTTATTTGCATTAGGGATTTAAAGTCATTGAAAATTGTTCAACTCGAGCTTCCAGCTCCACCATGAGTTCTTATTATTTATACGTGAAAAAAAAAAACATACACAATCAAAACTGCCTACTGAACATGCAAACATTATTCTGTACAACTTGCACATCCGGGTTAACTCACCTTCAACAACTGCAGTCTCCGTCACTACACTGGGCACAACTTGTGGCCGTGCCAGAGCAGTCCATGCCAGGCTCAGCAGCACAAGCACACCCATGAGCCATGGGTGGGCTGGCATGATGTTAGTGGTGGGCACACCTTCCCATCCCCCTTTCCTCCACCTCCTCCTGGACACTGATCCCATCTGAGGGTCTCCAGTCAACCATGAACTGCAGCCGGCAGCTCATGAATTGTAATTAATCAGAAAGATCCAAACACCTACAGGAGAGAAATAGAGAAATTTTCGGAAAATCAAAGGCTATTTACAGAAGACTTTTATTACAAGTTTTCTTAATTGTTTTGGTTTCACTCATGGTGAGATATTTACTCTGGGTGTTGTACTACATATGGAGCCAGTGTCTTTGGTGCCTTGTGATCCTGAAGGCGTGATACTTGATTTATTTGCATGCTTTTAAACGGACACGATGACGAGGACGTTTACAATGTGAAAATGGAGACAAACAAAGAAAGTGGCAGAAACCACTGTCCTGATTGAAAAACCATCACTAAAGCAGTGTCACTTTCCAGAGTGTGGCGTGACATTAATAAAATATAGCTTTCCCAGTGCAATATTGCATAACATCATTGATAAAATGTTGGTAGAACGTGGAACTATACAGTTGTGCGTGCAAAATGGGTTTTGAAAAACTTGTCTAAATGTAGTCGAACAAGCCATACCACACACATACCAGAGCACTGATACTATGGTGCACTAATCCACTGTTTTACACCCACACATCTACACCCTTCATGCACATTTTAATAGCTATTTCTGTGGTAGTTCTTACTTTCTATTTGTAATGCAGGGCTGTGCAAATTTATCAGACTTATAGTTTTTAAAACATAAAATTAAGAAGCTTGGTTTATGTCACACTACATTGTCTTTAGCAAGACTTCACCTGTGCTCATATGCTAAATCTCCAGTAAGAAGACATGTAGAGGTTCTGATGGCTGTTAAAACAATTTAATTAGACTTGGTTATTAAAATCATATAGCTGTATTAACTAAAGCAGCTCAAGGTGCCATTTGTTTTTAACATATCAATGTGTTTTTCTCTTATGGCTACGCACCAATTCTGCGGAGTTTCTGACTTGGAGCCTGTACAAACTTGAGATTAGACAATGGTGCACAGAATCCAGCCGCGAGTCATTGATTAGCAAATTACGCTCATCGTTAACTCTGCATCCTGAAAAGTGGAGAACAGGTCCAAACCTGATGGAAAGTCACCTCACACACTGACCTGCACCATTAAACGGTTTGAAAAATGAAAAGAGTATAAAATCAGTGGATCAGGGGCTGTGCGTCCTGAATGGAACATGAGCGTCACTGCGCAGTGAAAAGTGTTAAGTTACCGGTTAATTTAAAAGGGCAGTGTAATTAACGACTCGATAATTACATGCAAAACTAAACACCGGTGACCTGCTGCATACAATGAAACCAAGTTAACGCAATCTAAAGGCTAATCATCAGCATGCTTTCATATTCTAATTATTCTGCATTACCACAATGAGATCCCACTGAAAGCGAGACTGAGATTTACGAGTCAGTGTTAAATCCCGCAGACGCTTCAGTACCTTTCTTCAAGCTTATGCTTATTTTAAAACTAAAACGGTGTTCTATTAATGTAATAAATTCCTGTTTATCTGTGATCAAAATACATTTATAAGCAGCACGTTGTTAAGTTGCGTGCAATGAATCGAATTTAACATGCATACTCTGTAATCTTTACGCCTAAAATTGTGTGTTGAAATGTAGAAATACGTTTAGAGTCTTTGTATCTTACTTTCTCAAATAACGTGATTGTGTCTGCTTCTTTATGCTACAGTAACATATTTTGGGGGGGATTTCAGTGGACAGACCGCTAATTCCACAGTTAAACGTTTCCGAAGTTGCACAGAACTATGTTTCGGGTGTAAAAGTGCCATTTTAAAGCACACCGTGTGCAGAACGGTGCTGATTTGGAGCAGAGGGTTTGCACTAAAACTTATTAAAAAGCTAATAAATTAATCCGAGTTTATACTTACATCCGCGGCCCAGAGCACTGAGATGCTTAATCCACATGAACAGTTAGAGCTGAATGTATCCCACTTTAAAGATTCGGCGCCTTCAAACCCGAAAATCTTCCCAGCTCCGAACTCCACAAGAGAAGAGTGCAAGAAAGAGCTGGTCCGTTTACAGGAGCAGCATCGCCGCGGAACTCTCCACAAATCCGTCCAAACAGTTCGAATAAAAAAAACGTTGAAAACCCAGCAGCAGCCGGAGTTTGGTAAACTTCTGACGTCGCGCGTTTTCCCCAGGTGAATTTAGAGTCTCCTACAAGGCGAGCGTGCTGTTTTTTGGCAGTCCGCGTTTCTCGGCTCGGAGTCCTGAGTGTGGAGCAGTTTAAAGTCTCCAAACTGGTCCTCACACCTCACACACGTTCACATGCGCCTCCCGCGAGTCATTAACGGCGCCACCGCGTCCCGCAGTCTCCGCGCTTTCTGCTTGTCTTCTCCACAGCTTTTGTCGCGTTTACTTCTTTTTCTTCCTCCGTCTTATCCCCCCCGCTCCTGCTCGCCTCTCCCTCGAACCCCGTGAAGAAATGTCACTCCCCCGCTCCCTGAAACCTGAGCCGTTTCCTGCTGCAGCGCCGCGGCTTCACCAATCACGCGCCGGCTCACCTCCAACACCGCGCTCACACCGCGCTCAGTCAAGAGGAGAGACCCGAACTCTGCCTGCGAACTCTGTCAGCCCCTTCCATCTTCCCTAAACCCCATCCCAAATCCAATCGCAATCACAACGCCACCTACCGAACCACTCTGTAGAAACGTCATGAGTTTCTCCAAAGTGGCCTGCGATGTGGAGGAAAACAAGAAACAACTGCAAAAATATTTTCTTCGATTTTACTCTTTACAAATATGTTTTTAGTAAAACGAGCATTGTACTTTTATTCTATAAACTGACAGCATGTCTCCGAAAAAAGATAAATGCGCAAAATAACGGAATAAATGTTTTGAGAACTCAAATTCATATTCATGAAGAAACAATACTGATATTTAAACTCAGGAAAGGTTTCGGAAATCAATATTTGGTAGAATAACCATGATTTTCAATCACAGCTTTCGTGCGTCTTGGCATGATTTTCACCAGTCTTTCACATTGCTTTTGGGTGACCTCATGCTACTTCTGGTGCAAAAATTTAAGCAGTTCAGCTTTGTTTGATGGCTTGTGGTTATCCATCTTCCTTTTGATTACAAAGGCAGAAGGCAAAATAGGCTCTCCACTGACCAGGATGACCGTGATTTTAATCGAATGTCATTCAGTAACCGTAGAATGAAATCAAGTGGCCTACAAAAGGAATGGCAAATGCCAGCTGGGGTGAAGTGCTCTGCAAGAACATTTTCATTTACATTACATTTAGTTATTTAGCAGACGCTTTTATCCAAAGCTACTTACAAGTATCCCAACTTGGTTGGGGTCAGAACACAGGGTTGATACAGCACCCTGGAGCAATGAGGGTTAAGGTTCTTGCTCAAGGGCCCACATTGGTAACTTCAGTGGACCTGGGATTTGAACCCCCAACCTGCTGATTGAGCTACCACTCTCTACAGTTAGTATCAGACATCTAGAGGCAGGGCTCAAGTCATGTGAAGCTAGAAAAAAAAGCCTTTCATTAATGCGGAGAAAAGCAGAACACAGAGGACCGAGTTCAGCTTTGCCCAACACCTGGTTCTCTAATGCTTAGGAGACCTGAAGAGGCGTACAAGCCACAATGTCTTGCACCCACTGTGAAATTCGGTCTGAGGACTGTTTTTTTCCAATAGGACAATGCTCCATGCCACATAGCTAGGTCAATCAATGTGTGGATGAAGGATCACCAGATGAAAACCTGGCCAGCCCAATCTCCAGACCTGAACCCCATTGAAAACCTCTGGAATATAATCAAGAGGAAGATTCAGCAAAGCTCAACTGCTTAGATTTTTGCACCAGGAGTGGCATAAGGTCACCCAAAAGCAATGTAAAAGATGTCGAGACGCATTAAATGTCAAGACGCATTAAAGACGTGATTAAAAATCATTACTTTCTAAATGAATATGAATTTGTTTTTCTTGCATTATTCCTTTATTTCGACCTTAAAAACACTGCATCTTTTTTGTTATTTTGACTATTTCTTATTTTCTGCAAGTAAATGACATGTTCTCTGTGGTTTATAGAATAAAAAAGCAAAGTTCAATAAAATTAACGTTCTCCCCTGGATGGGTATTAGTACCCCCCCCCCTGACCCTAGCAGTAAATGAAGCAGAAGATAATGACTGAATAAATTATAAAATATATACACAGCTCAAAAATATGAAGGTAACACTGAAATAATACAACCTAGATCTCAATTAATAAAATATTTCAGTTGAAAATCTTTATTTAGTAGATAATGGAATGCATTGAGAACAAAATTGCATAAAAATTATCAAAATGTAGATCAAAATTATTACCCCATGAAGGTAAGGACTTGGAATCATACTCAAAATAAAAGTGGAAAATCAAATTACAAGCTAAGCCAACTTCAGGGAAAATTTCTCAAGACACATTCAAATGAGGCTCAGTAGTGTGTGTGGCCTCCACGTGCCTGTATAA
>JAOUQT010000016.1:4496861-4508196 GCA_025769995.1 Xyliphius kryptos | reverse complement strand
CTCCCAATTCATCCGGTTTTTGGAATGGCAAAAAGATTGCACTGTTATGCACACTCATAATATCTAGGTGTAACCACTTGCCGGGATATAGATCCACAAAAGAGCTCATTAATGAAACATGTTATAAGCAAACAGCATTAAGTTTTAGATGGCACATATTCAGGTCATGTTATTTTAGGCTAAGAAACAATTAACATATTAACTTTGTCCAAAATGAATATATCTAATCATAGTGTTTCTGATTTCAGGTTTAACACAGGCTCTGGCACATGTTCTGTGATCAGTAATGTCACAGTAAAACCTGGTCAGTGGCATCATTTAGTGGTGAACCGTAATAGACGCAATGCTGCACTCAGTGTGGACAATGAAACCCCTGTTGAGGGACAAAGCCCAACCGGAACTGATGGCCTCAACCTAGAGACAAACCTGTTTATTGGAGGTGTACCGGAGGACATGCTTCAGGAGTAAGAACTTCTGCTTTTAAACATCGGTTTCTTAAACTCTGCAATTGCTTTAGACTCTAATAGACACCAATGCACTCAACTGGACTTTTGTGTATAATGTCTCATTTTTAGTTTGTTTAATGTTACCTAATTATTCCACACAATTACTGCACCATGGATAAGATGAGCTGTCCTTACTCACTAGTTTTTATTTGACCGGTGTAGTTCAAAATATGTGCACAACATAAAGCTGGGAATAAAAGTGCCATTCATTTTTTTTTTTTTTTTTTAACTATGCTAGTTTTTGTGCCACTAGCTTGGTAGTTAGATGTTTTATATTAGGCAGCATATCTTACGAAATTCTAAGTGCTAAGTATCTAAGTGCTAAGGTTCATAACTCTGATCACAGCTGCACAGTACAAAATGATGGCTGGAAACCGAAAGTTTTCACCACAAACCACTCAGGAGTGTGGTTCTCAACTGTTCTGTTTACAGCCAGCATTCAAGAGTGTAGTTCAAAAACTCATTAAAGACACTTAGCTTGATTTTTAAAAAGGCTGCTTCTCTAGCTAGCATTACTACGTCAGTGTTGTACCATTTATGACACAGCAAGCTACATCAAGCATTTACTTTCCTGTCCTTCAATCAAAATCAACTTTTTGTTTTTATATTGATCAAAATCATTTTCGGATTTACCATAAAACCATCCTACCTATGATATTGCAAATGCAATCGCCATCATTTTTGCCTAATTAAAATCTTTGGTTGCAAACTCCCAGTTGCAAAATATTCATTTTTGTGTATGTAGATATTCAAAATTCTTTAATTTACTCACAGCCCTACATTTATGAGCACTTTATTAACCAAGATATATTTATCCAGGTATAAAATATCAATAATCATTTATATGGCTAATGAAATTAAAAATCCTTTTTAATAATGTCACTGATATATAAACATACGCAATTGTTTGACAGCGTGAAGGAGATGACCTCAGTCTCTACTGGTCTGGTCGGCTGTGTGCGCCTGCTGGACGTCAACAATGTGGTGTACAACTTGCAAGAAAATGGGGGCAATGTAGTGTTTGGCACAGCTGTTGGCGAATGTGGCAATAATCCATGTCTGCCCAACCCCTGCAAAAACGGAGCTTCCTGTCAGACCAAAGGAGCTGAAATGTTCCACTGCAAGTGCATCAATGGTTACTTTGGTAAGTTTAGCTTATTTGTTTTACCTTTCTCAGTTTCACCTCCATTTCCTTTTAGCCATCCACCTTTCTGAGTAAGGTCTGTGTAACAGCGCCTGTTTACAATTACATCGGGATAGTGATCTAATTCGTAAATCCAGCAGCTGATTTCTGGGGAAGAAGGATGAGGCAGAGCAGTGGGTTGCATGTGTAATCAGTATTCTACAGTGAAAATACTCTAAGATGGATGTAAGAGGGTAAAGTAAAGGTGCATGGTACAAAACGAGAAAGGTGCTAATATATAGATTGTACTGAATAATATATATGAATATAGATATGATTCCTCAACCTGAAAGCCACAGCTTATCTCGCAAAATACTATAATCTCTAAGCATTTTATTGAGTAGTTTGTGTTAAACCACAATCCTCATAGCACCTGTTAGTGGGTGGGATATATTAGACTTCATGTAAACAATTCATTCAAGTTGATGTTGAAGTTGATGCCAGAAATATGGGAAACTTTACGATTTAGTTTGGCATGGGCCAATTCGTGATGGCTGGATCAGGGTCAGTGCATTGGCCATATATAGGGTGTTACTGGTCTGCAGTGGAATGGTATTAAGCATCAGTTTTACCATAAAGAATCAATGGTTAAACCTATGCTAAATATTATCCACCACTCTCCTAAAAGCATTGTTGCAAACCATTCAGATGGTTCGAGGATCAAACTTTGTTAGATTCCCTGGTTGTTAAATAAAACAGGGCCCTCAAACCCATTCGACTAAAAACACATAACACATAACTTAATTGTTGAGAATACCAAATCATAAATAATATTATATAATATTCATGTATATTAATATAATAGTCATTTTACAATTGTATATAATTGTAAAATATAATTTGTAAAAATACGCGACATGGTGGCTTAGTGGTTAGGACGTCCGCCTCTCAGCGCTGGGGAGTCCCGGTTCGAATCCCAATCTGATTGGAGTTTCCATGTTCTTCCCGTGTCTGCGTGGGTTTAAAAATAATAGTAACAATTTTTTTTTTTGGTGTCAGTTGTTTTAATACGTTTTCTTTATCTACTTTTAGGACTTAAAAAGCTGATGTGTTCTCAAACTTTCAAGCACTGCTATTCTTACTGTTAGAAGTGTATCTGCATTTTGCGATTAGTGTAATAAAGGCGTTCTTTGTTTTAAAATTTTGGAAAAACAGGTTTATTTATTTTTCCTATCATAGCACACGTAGGAAATAGGACAGAAAATCACTCCAGACAGACTGCTGGCCTATTGCAAGGCAGCCATACAAATAAATGTATTTATACCTGGGGGACTTTTTATCGCCAGTTAACTTTCTAGCTTGTTTTTGGACTGTTGAAATTTAGAGATCTTGGAAAAACTCACACAGACATGAGAAGAATATTCAAACTCCTCCATTCCTTGACCATCCCACCTGAGAGTTGGGCATAGGAGCTTATTACTGTGGGCTGGGAGTGCACCAGTGTGCCAGCCTTGAAAAAAACATAATATAGTTACATATAGTATAATATGGTTATTTTCAACAAGAAAATCAGTTGAACAGAGCCAATAAATTTATTGCTTATGCATATAAAAATACAGATATTCAAACCAAAATTTATCCATTTTTTTTTAAACAATAGTTGTTTTTTAAATTAAAAATTTTAAAATGTTGTGAAATGGAAATAAATTGTTCTTTTGTCATTTTGCTTGTTGGTAATAACTTGTCTTTAAACCTAATAATAATAAAATTGTATTAATATAAACCGGCACAGGAAATGCATTGGCTATCACTTTGGGTAATTGGTATGATTGTGAGCTTTGCCTGGTTGCTAGTGAAAGGCAAAAGGGCTGTTGCTGCTGCTGCTCCATGCCCTAAATATCAGTTTGTTCATGGAATTGACATGGTCCAGTAACTCAGCGCTAATAAGGGCCTGGAACTGTAGAGGAAAATAACAGATAGTGTGGTTTATTCCAATTCTCCATTCTCTACAAACTGCAGCTAGCAGCTTTCTGATCTGGAACAAGAGATAAACTGAAGGCCCAAACTGTGATAACAGCTGCAAACATGCGCTTCATTATTTTCTTTGTTAACATCAGACCCATTTTTTTCCCTACACTTCATATTGGCTGAAGTAAATTGCTTTGTTGTTCTGCTTCCCAAATTTATTGAATGACCGTTGGTAATTCAGATCGATATCTCACGCTTGGTTTCAGTGCAGCATGTAAGGTAGAGCTGAGGGAAGGAGAAAGTGCTTTGAAGTAAGGGAGGGAGGGGGAAAAAAAGCAGTTGGCCAGAGGGATAAATATAAGGGCTCAACTTTCATGTTTAAAGAGCTAGGGAGTGAGATGTAGGCATCTTTGCTCATGATGGAGCTGCTTGTTGCCAGCAGGAGTTTTTTGGCAGCCCACGGCTCTCCACTGTACGAAATAGTAGGAACAGTCTGATGAGTCGCCAGCGCAGGCCAAAACCGCCAACCATGAGCAATTTTACTTCTCTAGCCAAGAAAAGTGCACGAGTGGGCCTCGATACTGCTGAGCTTAATCTGGAGTTGTAATATTTCTAAATCCTATTATAAAATGACCTCTATTACAGACTAAATCCTCGCCTTCACTCCATACAAGTGGAAATTGGATTTTACTGTGTTGCTAGGAGCTGGAAGTTACATAAGGAGGTAACTCATTTTTATTGCTTTGTTTCTACATTTTTTAAGCTGTTGTTTTTTGTTGTCGTTTACCGTAGGTCCAACTTGTGCTGATGCCCACAACCCATGTGAGCCAAACCCATGCCACCCATCATCCCAGTGTCATGTCCTTCCAGAGGGAGGCTACAAATGCGAGTGTCCCATGGGTCGTGAGGGCAAGCACTGCAGAAAAGGTATCTATTTAGGCTGTAATTTCTTTCCAAGCTTTAACTAAATGTGTAATGATGAGCACTGTTACATGTTTTTATTTTTATTTTGATTCTTTTATAGACAGTAACTACAAAGGAACGTTAAATATAATAATACAATGATGCCAACTACTGCATTCTAAATCAATTCTGATGATTGTGTGCTTTTAGCTTTGTGAGCTTTTCACCAGATTATATAAGTGAGAAAAAGCAGGAGTCACTACTATTTTGGGAATTACTGAGAAAATGTATTCTATTGAGGGGAAAATTAGTTTTATAGCTGGGAGGTGCTTCTTCGGTGCCACTTTGGTGGTATGTGGAACTTTAATAGAATAAGCTGTTATAACTCTTGTTAAACATGAAGTTGATTGGTTTTCAGGGTCAGCGGAGTTTAGACTTGGTTACTACCAGAGACTCATTTAACAATTTCATTGCTTCACGCCGTTTCCATTCTGTTTCCTTACCTAGTTCCCAAGCTCTGCCGTGCCCTGTTCAAACTGTCTCTAAATCATTTTAACGGTTCACTGAAAAATGGATGGTGTACACAAAGACGCTCGCACAGACACACGCACTAGCCGTTTGACAAAGGGTAGACTTTGACCAAGCAAGTCTCCATTAGCAAGTGATTAAAATAAATTGAGGTGAACCGAAATCAATGAGTTGAACGCACCCGTCACATAAAGCTTACTTATATTTATCGCTTGAATCAATGAGATGAGTAATTGTATCAGTCAGGCGCACATTGTGATTAATGAGGACTCACTTGGCCAAAGTGTCTGGGGAGGAAGACACCCTGAGATAAGGGGTTGTCAAGTGCAGGAGTGAGTGAGCTAGAGCGTGGGAGCGGCAGAGGGGCTTGTGTGACAGAAGCCCTCTGTATAATAACTGAGCATCTGCTGTGTGAAGCACATGCCACAGGAAGTTGATTCAGAGATATTCTGATGCAACCTCTTCCAAAGTTTGTCAGATTCTTATACTTGCTTGCTCGGATCTGGACTGTGAGGATTACATTTTGGAGCTAGTAATTTGTGTGATCCGAGGTTACTATATGACATTCTGTAAATGACAGTGTGTCACATTCTGAGGATTGCCTCTCTTTTTATCGACAGAAAGCTGGGCCCCTCAGCATAAATCATTAGATTTTTGAGTAAACAGAAAATAGGTAGGGTTTAAGGCAGGGGTTGTTACACTTCAGTTGTAGGTTTATGGTTTAGGAACCAGCGTTTTGACCTGAAGGTCTCTGGTTTAGTGCCCAGCCCCACCAAGTCATGTGCCTGAAGGTACCTAACCATAATTGCTTCCTGGGTGCCGTATACAAGGTTGCAGACCGCTCTCGGCACGTGTGTGTATATGGTGTGTTTCACTGCACGGATGGGTTAAATTTGAAGGACAAATAGACATTATACACATTATTACTTTTTCTTTGATGCCCCTTTTTTTTGATAAAAAGTTTTTCACCACCTCGCCCCCAACAAAAACTGTTTCTGTGTTACTTGACTTTATTTAAATCACTTTTTTGTCTCTAAACTGCTTAATGAGTAAATAAATTTTAAATAGAAATAAATTCTGTAAAATTGCAAACAAATTGCAAACAAGTTGGAGGTTCATGAATGAGGCCCTGAGACAGGATTTTCTCACCACATTAATAGACTTTATAACAAATTACACAAATAGGACATTTAAAATACATGGGCTGGCTGGTATTATTTGCCACATCCCACACCTGGTCCATGGAAGCTGTCTCCCCATGGCATGTGATGTCACAGCTTCTATGGCTGCAAACGTCACCAGCGGCAGGTGCGCTAATCTCACTGATAAAAACATCAGCTCTGCCTCTCCGCTCCCAGTGCCACCGTGGTACCATCAAAGTCATTCATTCATTCATTATCTTCTGCTTATTCCTCTATGAGCGTTGCAGAAGGTTTCCCCATGCCCATCGAGGGGAGAGCATCTCGGGCACTGGGCAGACAAACCCAGGACAGGGCGCCAATCCATCGCTGGATACCATCAAAGTCCTCCTTTAAAAATATTCCGACACTATTACATTGGTTTCCATGCCTAAATTCCCTAACCAGTCTGACATCAAAACATTGGTTTCCTGCTTAATTTGTTCATCAGTCAGATGCTCCCCCATCATGCCTTTATGGCCCCTAGAGGGGTTGCACACACTCACACTTTGAGGATTGTTGGATTAAGGGCAGTGTTCAAGTAAAACTATGAGTTCTTTTGGTTTGTTTGTAGTGTTGTGTGTTTTTTATCACAGACAAATTACCTAAAATACATATGTCTTTCAAAGATGTTCAGCTATTGAGCGTTTGTGCCTTTCCTTTCAGTGTCAGATAAAAAAGGAGCTTACATTCCCTTCTTCAGTGGTGATTCCTACCTGGAGTTAAATGGTTTGCATACATATGGCCATGATCTAAGGTAATAAAAAAAATGAATACTACCCAATTATTGTGATTAATAGGAATATTATGGCATGCATTAGCCAAGTAGCTGCACTAATGAGATGATTGATTTACTGACAGGCAAAAGGTCAGTATCACTGTGGTCCTACTGGCTAATTCCACAAACGGCATGATCTTCTACAACGGCCAGAAGACAGATGGAAAGGGTGACTTCATCTCTCTCGCACTGAATGACGGCATCCTAGAATTGAGATACGACCTTGGCAAAGGACCAGCTGTCATTAGGTACGCCGCACCAGCTTTCTCCCTCTAGGCATTTTAATGTTTATCATCAACCCGATTATGTGTTTTGACTGGCTACTGCTACCAACTGGTACATAACATTAACAATAAAGACTAAGTTTTGAATACAAGCATTTTTAAACTTGACAGACTAAATCATAAAAAAATGTGTAAATTAATGTTTTAACACAAATATAGTGAATTGAAAGTATAAAACTATAGTTTATAGAAAAAAAATTAAAGTGGTCATTTTGAACAGACATTTCAAACTCCAGCAGTGTGATTGGTCCAGTAAATTCCAATTCTCAATATTTTTTCTTTTAGGATAAATTTATTTACTTTAAATAGAGACTGGTGCACCAACCAAATAATAACTGCTCTGTGGTGGTACTATTGAGGTCTTGGCCATTAGAAAACAGAGTAAAGGGAAATAACACCGTATGTACTGTACCACAAACAGATAGACTACAGTCTGTAATTGTAGAACTACAAAGTCCATCTTTATGGTAAATGAAACTAATAGTGTACAGTATGGTACGGTAAATGGAACTTGTAGATGAACAATCAGTGGAACAAAAAGAGGGTCTCTCCAAACTTTTGATTGTATATCAGAAATGTCAAAAGCAGTAAATAGAATCTTATGAGACTTAATAACCTTTCTCAAGCCATTTTACCTTTTGCACAGACTTACACTGCCCCAAAACCTATACAATGAGAGAAATAAATGCAAGTTCTACCACTTAGAAATCATGGAAGTGTCAAAAATTTTTATCTTTGGTGCATGTCCACTAT
Source organism: Xyliphius kryptos (assembly GCA_025769995.1). Classification (NCBI taxonomy): domain Eukaryota; kingdom Metazoa; phylum Chordata; class Actinopteri; order Siluriformes; family Aspredinidae; genus Xyliphius; species Xyliphius kryptos. The sequence continues at coordinate 4,500,175 of JAOUQT010000016.1, read as the reverse complement.
AAGAGACATGAATTAAAAAAAATAAAAAATCACAATGTATGATTTTTTAATAATTTATTTGTGTTACTGCTGCAAATAAGTATTTGAACACCTGTTAAAATCAATGTCAATATTTGGTACATTAGCCTTTGTTTGCAATTACAGAGGTCAGATGTTTCCTGTAGTTTTTTACCAGGTTTGCACACACTGCAGCAGGGATTTTGGCCCATTCCTCCACACACATCTTCTCCAGATCAGCCTGGTTTCTGGGCTGTCGCTAAGAAACACAGAGTTTGAGCTCCCTCCAAAGATTTTCTACAGGGTTTAGGTCTGGAGACTGGCTAGGTCACTCCAGAACCTTGATATGCTTCTTATGGAGCCACTCCTTGGTTGTTCTGGCTGTGTGCTTTGGGTCATTGTCATGTTGGAAGACCCAGCCACGACTCATCTTTAATGCTCTAACTGAGGGAAGGAGGTTGTTCCACAAAATTCAGCAATACATGGCTCCAGTCATCCTCTCAATACAGTGCTGTCATCCTGTCCCATGTGCAGAAAAATATCCCCAAAGCAGGATGCTTCCACCCCCATGCTTCATAGTAGGGATGGTGTTTTGGGATGGTACTCATTATTCTTCGTCCTTCAAAGACGGTGAGTGGAATTAAGGCCGAAAATTTCTATTTTGGTCTCATCTGACCACAGAACTTTCTCCCATGATTCCTCTGGATCATTCAAATGGTCCCTGGCAAACTTAAAATGGGCCTGGACGTGTGCTGATTTCAACAGGGGAACCTTTTGTGCCATGCATGACTTTGAACTATGATGTATTAGTGTATTACCCACAGTAATCTTGGAAGCGGGTCATTGACCAGCTCCTCCAGTGTAGTTCTGTGCTGATTCCTCACCTTTCTTAGGATCATACGCCATGAGGTGAGATCTTGCGTGGAGCCCCAGTCCAAGGGAGACTGACAGTCCTGTTTAGCTTTTTCCATTTTCTAATAATTGCTCCAGGGGAAGGAGGTTGTTTCCCAAAATCTCGCAATACATCCTCTCTTTAATACAATGCAGTCGTTCAGTTGCATGTTCATAGAAACACTTCAGACACTTTTTTTAAAGGTTAACAATTTTGTCTCTGGTGTTATTGGACAGCTTTTTGGTCATTGCCATTGTAGTAGTTGGAGTCTTACTGATTGTGTGGGGTGTTCAAGTGTCTTTATGCAGCTAACAACCTCAAACAGGTGCCTCTAATTTAGAATAAGAGGAGTGGAGGTGGAGGGGACTAACAGGAATTTTAGGCCAGATTTTTTGCTGATTGGCAGGTGTTTAAATACTTATTTGCAGCAGTAACACACAAATAAATTATTTAAAAAGACTACATCGTGAATTCCAAATATTTTTTTAAATTATGTTCAAAAGTGGACATGCACCTCAGATGAAAACTTCAGACTCCTCCATGATTTCCAGGTGGGAGAACTTTCGCAGAAAGTCGCAAGGTGTTCAAATACTTATTTTCCTCACTGTATTTATCCATACCTTTAGCTTTAATTATGGTGCATAATTAAAAAAAAAATATTTAATCTGAAATTGGTGGAGGACGATTCATGTTCAAAATAAATCATTTGTTGCAATTCACTGTAATTTCGTACATTCAGGTTCCTCAAATGACTACATGTTATTGCTACATAATGTTGCTGAGTTTAAATAAATAAATTGTATATCGTATGCATGATGAAGATATGTAAGTATATGTAATAATATACTGTATATAAAACTTTTGCTGAACGTCATATAATAGGAGCAAAGAAAAGCTTCCTCTGAATGTGTGGAACACCGTGAACTTGGAGCGAGCAAGCCGGAAAGGGGAAATCACCATCAATGGCAAAGATTCGGTCAAAGGGGAGGCTCCGGTAAGAGAGTTAAACCATGATTGCAGCCTTGCCTGCATAGATCCAGCTAAGCCAACTGAGGGCAGTCTTGACCCCATATTACTGCAGAACCCTTGCGCATGCATTATGCAATAGAGCAGCTTCCCGACATTACAACTGTGTAATCAGGGGCCAAGTTTGTTTACTAGGCAGCTTTTGCTTTTTTATTGGGAAATGTAATGATCAACATAGTGCATATTGACTTGCAATGTGCACTATGGGAATGTGGTGCATGAAGGTATTCATGATGGACTTTGCACTTTTGTTTGTGTGCATCATATCTTTTTATATTTTGTGCCTGTTCTGCTGTACATTCCAAATATCTTTGTGCACCCACTCGCATTAGCTTTAAACAAACATTTCTGAGCTTTTTAGTCCAAAGATGACTGATAGGATATTCTCAGTTTTATTATCACATGCAATAACAGGTTGCCATAGCAGACACATTCACAAGCACTACTTCATGTATTCATTTTTGTTGTCTTAATGAGGTAAACCAGTATTTATTGATGTCATTTAAATTTTTTAAGGATGGAATATTTTAAGTGGTCAAACTGTGCCGTTTTATTTTAAGTCTCCTACATTTTTTAAATATCATTTTTTCATATTAGATAAATTTGACTATGTTGGGTGTGAGCAAGCTGTTACTGTGCTTTTAAATACATTTTAATTTTTTCTGCTACAAAGATTATCATTCATTATTTTACACTCGTGGGGGGGTTCCCCATGCCCATCCAGAGAAGAATATTTTGGGCGCTGGGACAGAGTACAATCCATGGCTGGGCACACACTCACTCACACACACACATACACACACACAGAAACTATATAAGGGCAATTTAGAGCAGCCAATTTACCTTAAATCCATGTTTTTGGACCGTAGAAGGAAACTGAAAAACCCAGAAAAAACCCATGCAGACATGGAGAGAACATGGAAACTCCACCCAGATTGGCATTTATTTACAAGCTAATTATACAGTTGTTACATGTAATTTATGTTTTAATTATATAAGCAAACCAATAGAAAATGCAATTAATTGCAAAGTAAATTATGTGACACCTACAATTTCTGATTAAAGGGGCGGCACAGGGGCGTAGTGGTTAGCACTTTCGCATCGCAGTATTGGGTATCCAGGTTTAAATCCCGATCTGGGTGGATTTTCTAAACTCTCCATGTGGGTTTCCTCCTGGTTCTTCCACCCACAGTCCAAAAACATGGATTTAATGTAAATTGGCTGCTCTAAATTGCTACTTTCTAAATTGCCTATATATATAAAGTCTGTGTGTGTGAGGGACTGAGTGTTTGCTCAGCCATGGTTTGGTGCCCTGTCCTATGTGTATCTACCCAGAACCCGAAACGTGACTTGCATTACTGCTTTGTTTGTATTTCATATCGCAGGTCAAAATTGCCCT
>JAOUQT010000016.1:4457272-4474771 GCA_025769995.1 Xyliphius kryptos | reverse complement strand
AGATAGATAGATAGATAGAGAGAGAGAGAGAGAGAGAGAGAGAGAGAGAAAAATAGAGAGGGAGAGAGAGAGAGAGAGAGATTTTTTGCTAAAAATATTCTACAAATTACATTGTGCGTAATGATAAAGTGTGTTTAACGTTGGAGAAAATGCTACTTTTTCTCACTAGAGTGCTCAGACATTTTTTCCACCCACTGCTGTTTGTTAAAGGGTGACATGGTAGCACTGTCGCTAGTTCTGTCATGCTGTCACCTCACAACAAGATGGCCTTGACATCGATACTCTGGCAGGTGGCCAGACAGAGCGCTCTCAGTGTGGATTGTATTTGTATCGTGTCTGCTTAGGTTTGCTGTGTCACAGTCTGATAACACAAATATGAGAGATAAATTGAAAATACCTAATTGTCCCTAGGTGTAAATGTGTGTGTGTGTGTGATCTTGTCTGTGGTTCTGCCCTCCAATGGACTAGCGACATTTTTCACAGTGAGTGACACTAATTAAAGTTGGTCGGAAAATCATTCTTTTACTGATAAGCAATACACATCTCCCTATATACATTTCCAGTCTAAAGGTTACCTCTAAACAGGTCTTATCCATGGGAAGACACACCGCTCCTTTATACTTATTACTTATATTTCTTTATCTGCAGTGAAAAAGCTCTGTTGGTGAACAAGTTTGAACTGAGTATTAAAACTGAGGCCACCCATGGCCTCATCCTGTGGAGCGGGAAGGGTGTGGAGCGCTCTGACTACATCGCCCTGGCTATTGTTGATGGACATGTCCAGATGACTTATGACCTTGGCTCCAAGCCGGTGGTCCTACGATCTTCTGTGCGTGTCAACACTAATCATTGGCTTCGCATTAAAGCCAGCAGGTTTGTTGCTTCTATTTGCTTTGCCTTTTTTTTAACCTTAAGGATAATTGATGAGTTATAAGGTTTTTTCTGTTTTTTTCTGCGGGACATCAGAGCTCTGAGAGACGGATCTTTGCAAGTTGGTAACGAAGCAGCAGTGACTGGCTCCTCTCCCCTGGCTGCTACTCAGCTGGACACAGATGGTGCTCTGTGGTTAGGTAAGGCTTCTTTAGATTTCAGTTAAAGCCCTAGTGCATATGTGCACTAAGATCAGCAATATGTGAATAAGATCAGCAAATAGTCAGGATTGGTTACTAAAGTACTGAGGCATGACCAGGCATGCATTATTGTGAATAAATCATGGGTAAGAGGTGTTGTTAGACACGATGCATAGTGAAATACATTTACATGTAATTACTCTTTCGCATGATTTATTTACAATAATGCACAACCTTGTGTGCCTTTTTGCTTTTATAAAATGTCAAGTGTTCCGCAACAGCTAGTCTAGTCTGGTTTTTAAACTGAACAATGATCGCTGAGAAACCGGTTTAACATTTCTTAAACTGTCATCTCGTGGCCAAATTACAGATTTCAGTTTGTAAAAAAAATCGGGAAAATAATGTGTTGTATATCACACATTCATATGAAACGGTCGGAGGTGTGCATTATTGTCAATAATGTCACGGCTGGACAAACAGCTCAGCCAATCAAATTTAAGGACCCGAACTACCCGTTTTATAAAGATTGACTATACTGCACAATGACTAAATGTATATTTCTCCCGAAACTATACACTGATATGAGAGACCTGTTCATCACATTTTTTCTATATTTTGCACAATGAAAGCTGAGTAGGCACCTTTTCATTTTAAAGTGTCTGGTTTGAACGAGCTCTGGTTGCTAGCAATAAGCCCTGACATTAACCCCACCAAACATAAATTAAGTATGGAGTAGATTGTTGATTTATGGCTAAGCTCTTTGTTGGACATCGTGTCAGACACGAAGGGTGCTCTTTTATCTAAACTGGATATTGTTGAGGGAGCTGTTCATTTTGAAACTGGTTGCAATTGTAATGTCTTCAAAGTTTTGGGACTTATGGTTCTTTCCCCTTTATACTTTTACAAGCATTTATATATTTATGGGCCATATTTAATTTTGGTTATAAACACGTGTTTTATACAATATCCTTGTAGTTTATAAACCTTAGGGCAATCAATAAAAACTTAAAATACTTTAAGAATTTTACTTCATTATAAAAAGCCAGCATCTGTAACTAAACATATATTTATCTTTATTATTCCAAGATTCAGATTATTTCCAATGATTTGCGTAACAATAACCAAACCTGTTAGTTTAGCCAAATAAATCACGACAAATAAGCAGAAATAATTTTGTGCGTGTGTTTCAGGTAGACACAGTAAGCACATCAGTATCTCCTATTTTCATTTAGTCAAATTAAGGAATTTAATAAATTGTTTTCAAATGTATGCAAATTTGTATTAATGAACTTAATGATGTTAAATGGTTATATTATCTTTAATGATAAACATTCCAGTGTAGATAATGTGATGCTTTTGGGTACAAGTTAATAAGTAAACACAAGTGTGCAGCGTCACATAAACAGATTAGTAAAGCATAGTGTACACAGGATCCTATTATTCGTATATTCATAATGGTCAAAGGTGCTGGTTGTGTGTCAGGCTGAAGGCTTTCAAATCCCAATCTGTCAACTTGTTTTTTTTTTTTAACAAAGTCAGTGAAAGGGACCAATCTTTAAGTAAAAAACTCATTTAAAAAAATGAGTACAGTGGTCTGAGCTTGCTGATAAAGATCCAGCTATCACTTTTACAGACAACAGATCACATTCTGTATCTTAGGTTCTTTAGACTCGCTTTATGGGGAATGTTTTGGTCTGCACTTATCTAGGCAATTTATTTAGTCAGGATACAGCAATTTTTAAAAAAAAACATTTGAACAGTAAAAAAAAGGAGAGGGGATACTTACAAATAAGTGTAAATATTGGACAAAACTGAATTTAGAAAAATAATCACAATCCTTCCTTTGAGGTCTGCAATATTATGTTAAAATATTAAGATTTGTTTATTAAAGCAATAAGGCACAAGAGCACGTGCATTAACAACTCTCTCCCATGATTAATTCCCAATAAAACCTTATTGCTTTAATAAAACGTTTGGAAAATTTTATAATAAAAAACACAGTTTAATTAATAGTTGCATTTATTAAAATTCAAATCATACAAAAGGGTATCTGCAACGTGATCTAGTCCGGTTTTTAAACTGAACACTGATCGCCGAGTAACAGTTTCCCTAACAATCAAATACTGCCGTCTAGTGGCTAAATTACAGAACACAGTTTATAAAAGACATTGGGAAAATTATGAGCTCAACATAGTTCCTAATAACAATGCATCAGTTTTTAAAAAAAATATTTATCATATTCTTCATTTTAAGACATGAAATCCATGTCGTAAAATAATGTTTTTGATCATATCACCCACTCCTAACAGTCAGTGTAGCAAAAACTGCATTAAAGTCACCTTTTCACAGTGTCTATTAATATTCCATGCTGGCTGTTCAGTGAGAGGTTACACTTTGAGAGTAATGCTCCACTGATTCGTCTGAACTTAGCATTATCTAGAGTTTGAAGTGAGTCAGAGCCTGTACCTCCTCTGTTTATCTTGGACTATTGTCATTGGTCTGTTTACAGAATAACAAAAATGCGGACTTATCTCCCGCTGTCACTGTTCCCTCTGTTTGTTTTTAATCTGCCAAGAACATTATCACGAGGTGGCATTTTTTAAAACTAAGTGACTGACTCTGAATGCACATTGGATTATAGGTTTTATTTACAATTTGTTCTCTGTAACTTGGATGGAAAATAAGAGATGCCATGCCGCAGCCTGCACTGCAAAAATCTCTGGCAAAAAAATAGAAAAAAACACACAAATAAAAAAATGTACATGACTTCAGTTAAATCTGTCAATACAGTGAGGACATTTATTTTAAATAACATTATCTAACATAGAAAACGATTTAAGTCAAGAACAAGATTTGTTACACTTTTTAAAGATTTTCTGACTTGTTTATTACAATTTTATTATTTGCTGTGTGGGTGCAAAGTTGTCTTGCTGAGGCTACTCTCTCACTTTCTAACTGGATCTGTGACCCATTTTAGTTGAAGTCAAAGACTAAAAGACTTTGGAGTTGCAGTTGCTCATAGAACTAAAATATTGAAGTTTCTCCTTTAAAATTCTTTACAAAATTGAGTATTTGGGCACCCCTGCCACCCCTACTGTAAAGCATTGAAACAGGTGCTGCAGCTTCCCTGCAGCAAGAATACATTATCCTTCAGCAACCCGCACATCAAGAGGCTCGTCTTAAACCCTTCTCTTTCATAGCTGATTATTTATTTACCTATTCAGCTGTATGTTGCATGAAATTAGCACGGTCGATCTTTCTATTCCAAAGCGCACAAGCCGATTAAAAGAGATGGGGTAGCAGGCATAAAAGATGAAATACGAGGTTCTTTGTAAAGAATAAAGAAAAACCTTTTTTCACAGAAAAGAATAAACTAAGCCAAGAGTTTCAAAAGTGTTTTTTCAAATAGGGAAAGAATAGCACGCTCACTCTTGTTAGAGCGTCCCTACGCTCAAGATGTATTATTATATGCTTATTAAAGTAACAATGCGCGTAGGATCCTTCCTCAAATATTAAAACCCTCACCTGTGTGTTTTAAGCTTAGCTTTTACATTTCTAATATGTATGAACACAACGTGCTGCATTTTTACACTGTAATGTGCTTGTGACTAAAGGCTACCATCACACCACTGTTATTTACTGTACAGCAGAAAATCATGAAGTCTCCTGTATGTAAATGGTAAATGCATGCAGTGGGTTTGTAATAAAATTACCACACATCAACATTTAGTACAGGGCACGTAAAACATAAGTTATATTAAAGCAGTAAGGTACGTTACGGGCGGCACGGTGGCTTATTGGTCAGCGCTGGGGATTCCCAGTTTGAATCCCGATCTGGGTGGAGTTTCCATGTTCTTTCCGTGTACAAGGGGGTTCTCTGATTTACTCCCACAGTCTGAAAACATGAATTCAAGGTAAACTGAATGCTCAAAATTGTGTGTAGCTGTGTGAGTGAGTGCCCAGAGATAAATTTCCTACGTGTATCTGCTCAGCACTCAAAACATTTTTCCCTGGATGGGCATGGAGAAACCCACTGCAAGCCTAGTAAAGGATTAAGCGGAAGATAATGAATGAACAATAATGAACGTGCTTTATTGTGAATAAATCATGGGGAAAAGATTTTATTAGACACGACACATAGCAAAGTAGAGTAGACAGGTAGACATGTCTTTCCCATGATTTATTCACATTAATGCACAACCTCAAGTGCCTTATTGCTTTTATAAAACAGTTAGTAACACACTATGTCAAAAAAAAAATCAAGGTGTGATACATGAATGCGATGTAAACCAGTGACGCTTTAAAAGTAACAGGTTTTTACATCAAATACTCATATACTCAATAATCTAATTACAGAATGCAGTTTATAAATATGTATATCGCATGCATTGACGTGTACGTGAAGTGGTATGGGGTGTGCATTATTGTCAGTAATGTCACAACTGCACAAATGGCCTAGCCAATCAGATTAAAAGACTGGAACATGTTTTTTCTAAAGCATGTTTTACACCAGCACATTGTCACAAAGCAGCTTTACAATATTCAGGGCCTGACCAGCCCCCACAAGACTAAAGCTTTTTTTCTAAATTTCTGCTTTAATTTGATCTAAAGCTTAATCAGATTTTAAACAAAAAATTCTTAACTCAAACAAATGAGACATGGTCATGTTTTATGTTTAAATGAAGCAATATTACATATCAGCAATGGATTAGCACCCTGTCCTGGGTGTATCTGCCCAGCGCCCTAGATGTTCTCCCCTGGATGGGCATGGGGAACCCTCCTGCAACCCTCATAAAGGAATAATCGGAAGATAATGAATAGATGAATGAATAAATGAATTAATATTACATATATGTGAGAAACGAAAGCATGAAATCTTTAGGATTATTAGAGTGGGTAGCACATCCACCTATCAGCGCTGGGGATCCATGGACTATTGTACACTATTGCCTGATCTTTACTTATTGATCCCTTTACTAAGGGTCCTGTATGTCCTAGATATACAGTGGAATTGACAAGGCATCTTGTATGTCTACGTGCCTACTAGTAGACTGACTGTGGCTTGGTGTTGTACAAACACTTTTAAGATGGTTTTAAAACCTCTTTTGGTTTGATAAGCATCTGTTTGTGGACTACAGCACATACTGTGTTAGTACCTTCATTCTGTTTTCTAATGGTCAGAACCCCAATAGCACCACCGCAAAGCAGGTATTATTTGGTTGGTGCATTATTCTCATTGCGTGAGGTGTTTAAATGAAAGTACGGCCGCACTGTACGGTTTTACCCCTCACTGCATCAGTGTCATGGCAGAACTGACAACAATACACCACCCAAATTATACCTGATCTGCTCCTGATCAATAGAGAACAGAGAAGCAACAGGTGACTACAAAAAAGTAAACAGATGGACTACAGTCTGTAATTGTAAGACTAAAAAGTCCATATATATGGTTAGTGGAGAAAATAGACAATGGAGCAAGACGGACGGGTGTCCACATTTTTGACTGGTACTATTTACATTTGGCATTCCCAGACATGTAGACCTGGATTATTTTCTCTAATAAATAAATAAATGACAAAGTCAAGGACTTGTTTTAATATCTGATGACGTTTCACATTTAGGCAGAAATATAAAAAATTCTAAAGGGTTCACACCTCAGCACCACTGTGCTTGTACAGAATTAACACAAAGAAATCGAACCTGTGATGCTATTTTTATAGAGAATATTCCATAGCCTGGCTCAGTCAGCTTTAATGCTTTTAAACAACATCCCAAGTTAGGAGTTAAAAAAGTAAAGATTTAGTTCGAGTCTGATGGTTATCTACCATAAACTGACCTGATACTGTCACTCAGCACTGGATCTGTTGGATCCATGAATGTGACGGATGTATTGTTTGTGAAAGCAGTTCCTTACAAACTGATGGTAGATTGACATTGCACTGAAGCAAGCTTTCCTTCTCTGCAAAGGATGATTTATGCCTAAGTGGCACGACGGAGAACAAAATTGTGCTTTATGTAGATGATTGCTGAATATATTGCAGTGGATGGTATTTTTAGTGGGTAGGATAAATGTATGATGTAAAGGAGCAATAACTGTCCGTTTGACTCTTGAGATGAAGCTAATTTTTCACTACTTAGTATTTTAGGGACAGAATTTTGGGGGTTAAAGCCCTTGCTCAGTCAAAATGTGCCCGGTGCATGGATTTAAACCTGCACTTATTTTTATTAAATCATGTCTCTATTTCTGGTTTACAAGGGCATCTGCTTAATTCTCAAAATGTAGAGGTGCAAGGCCAACATAATGTATTATTTATATCACAAAGCCAATGATAAGGACTTAATACATTTTTGAAAATAGTTGTGGTTTAACAAATTAAGCACCTGCAAGACAAAATGAGCAGCAGAAAACATATGGTCTTGTCACACGTTTGGACACCTCCGCTTAAATGACGTGCAGATTTTCAAAGTGACTGTAAGTAATGCATCCAGTTTAGAGGACATATTTAAAGATTTTTTATAACAAATTAGATATTAAATAGAAATACAGTGTTTGTAAGTGTGCAATGAAACTAGAGATACAAGACCAAATTAGAATTAGTCTGAACCAATAAGTACAATTTGGCAGGCAAAAAATGACGTATGCAGGCAATTTTGCTCTTAAGGCAACTGTTTTGTTTCTGACTGTTACACATAATGCCATTCCGTTAGGACTGAGTGATTATATAAGTAAATATCACAGTATAAATCACACAAACACACACACACACACACACACACACAGAGAGAGAAATACACACTCCTAAGAGACCACACCCCTAAATGTCTAAATTGAGCACTGCATGTCATTTTCCCTCTAAAATGTCATGTGACTCATTAGTTGTACTAATGAAGGTCTCAGGTGTGCATAGGGAGCAGGTGTGTTCAATTTTGTAGTACAGCTCTCACACTCTCATACTGGTCACTAAAAGTGGCACAACATGGCACCTCATCACAAATAACTCTTTGAGGATCCTAAAGATGAATTGTTATGCAACATGAAGATTGCCAACACCCTGAAGCTGAGCTGCAACACAGTGACCAAGACCATCCAGTGTTTTGAAAGAGCAGGGTGCACTAAGAACAAACTTTGTTCGTCCAAAGAAACTGAGGGCACACGTTCAGCGTCACATCCAAATGCTGTCTTTGAAAGATAGACGCAGGAGTGGTCTGCATGGCCGTCACCCCAGAAGGAAGCCTCTTCTGAAGTCTGTACACAAGAAAGCCCTCAAATAGTTTGCTAAAGACATCAACAAAGGACAAGGATTACTGGAACCATGTCCTATGGTCTGATGAGACCAAGATTCATTTGTTTATTTCTGATGGTCTCAAGCATGTGTGGCGTCAATCAGATGAGGAGAACTTTGTCATGCCTACAGTCAAGCATGGTGGTGGGAATGCTATGATTTGGGCTGCATGAGTGCTGCAAGTGTTTTTAGTGAGGAACACATGAACTCCAGTATGTACTGTAAAATACTGAAGCAGAGAATGATCCCCTCCCTCCGGAAACGGGGTCGCAGGGCAGTGTTCCAGCATGATAATGACCCCAAACACATCTCTAAGATTGGATAACCACTGCTTTACTAAAGATGCTGAGGGTAAAGGTGATGGACTGGTGAAGAGATGTCTCCAGACCTTAACCAAATAGAACATCTTTGGGGCATCCTCAAGCGGAAGGTGCGGGAGCGCAAAGTCTCGAATATCCACAGCTCTGTGATGTCATCATGGAGGAGTGGAAAAGCCTTCAAGTGGCGACCTGTGGAGCTCTGGTAAACTCCATGTCCAGGAGAGTTAAGGCAGTTCTGAAAAATCATGGTGTCCACAAAAAATATTGACACTTCAGGAACTTCAGGGGTGTACTCACTTTTGTTGTTGGTGGTTTAGACAATAATAGCTGTATATTAAGTTATTTAGAAGGAAGAATTAATTTACAGTTATAGAAGTTGCACACAGACTACTTTCATTGTGTCAAAGTATCATTTTGTCAGTGTTGTTCAATGTACTTAAATATCTGCAAAAATGTGAGGGGTATACTCACTTTTGTGCATTATTGTCACGGCTGGACCGGAACTACGCATTTTATAAGCAAACATATGTGATGTCTTTTTCTTTGCTGATTGCACTGTTAGCGATCTGAAACTTTATTCTGTGTAGACATTTCTCCAAAAGCATTCGTAAGGATGAAATCATCTTAATTGTTAACCTAAAGCAAAAATTTTGTTCCCATCCTGCACACGACGACTCATTCCTTGGTGAGGTTGACATTTTGATGAAATTGCCTATTGCTGTGTCCGTCTTCTCAGTGACCTCAGGACATGTTGTATAGAACGTATTCAGCGATCAAGTGTTTTGATACTAAACTCATGACCTTTAAAGTAAGCTAAAGAATGTGTTGTTTCCCTTCCAACTTTTTCTTTTCTCTGCTTTTCTCTCATTGTATTATAGGTGGTCTTGAGGAGTTGACCGTGGCCCGCCGGCTGCCCAAGGCCTACAGCACCGGCTTTGTGGGTTGTATGAAAGATGTGATTGTGGACGGGGTGGATCTGCATCTAGTGGAGGATGCCTTAAATAGCCCCAAAATATTACACTGTTCAGCCAAATAATCTGGCATCACCTCGCCCCTAACACCATGTCAACTGCTGTAATTATTTTCTATTTTTGTATACATTTTGTTGCTTTTTATATTGAAAAATGTTTTAATTTCTTTTTTTTTTCTCTATCTTACACCCACACATAAACACACGACACTCACACACACACGACACACACACATATACACACAGCTGAGATACAGAAAAATATGCACCACTATCAATCATTAGTCCCAGAATGCCAGTTTTAAATGAAAAAAACCTAATGTATTAAGTTTCTGGTGCATCAACAGTGATCATTATTATGCGCATTACTTTTGAGTTACTGTTGAGTAACGTAGGTGCTGTTCTTGTTTCTTTTCTGTGCCATAACTTCATTCTATACATTCCTCTGAGCCACTGCTTTGTGGTCATGCTTGATGCGTTGACAGCATGTACGAAACCTGACATTTCTAAAGACTTGATCATCACAGTTAACTGAGCTGAGGAGTTTCAATCACAACACTATATATAGGGAACAATCTCTGTTGCACTCAGTGGTTTTAATCTCCTTGCTAAAGGCCTCTTTACATAGGGGGTAGTGATGGCATAGTGAGACAAATGTCTTTGCGTTAAAACTGTTAATATCCGGGGTGACGAGGTGTTTGTGACACTTGCAAAACGTGTCTTAATTTTCAGGATATTAAAAATGAATTTAATATCACCCAGTGATGATGACCCTGTCCTCCCAATTCCAAAAGAGGGAATTATGAGAAAAGAAAAAGAAAGAGGAGTTCGCTTATCAGCAGTGTGTATCATGAGCAACAACTACATCATGATTGTTGATGACTTTATTTTTGCTGAAGAAGTTCATAATCTTTTTAAAGAATTTGAATATGTTTTTGTGTGCAAAGCCCTAAACCTCTCATGAGTTCACATCGCTGCATTATTAATAAACTGTACTCTGATATTGGAGGCAGTGAATATCTCGTCTCAAGCCTCCATTGTACGTGTATCGCATCACAGCTACAGAAATGGCCACTTGCTGCATGCAACATTTCCAAAGTCCAGTTTATACAGGTTTTCTTTTTAATCCTACCGATCAGTTAACATGCCGTTAGCATTGAAACATGAATGCTTCTTTGGATTTCACTTTATTATTTTTTTCTTTGATTCCCTTGTTGGTATTAAATGTTACCTTGTTGTTTTCTACTGTCGTTGTCAATGTAAATTTCTTGTGCCAATATCGACTGGACTGAAACCAAGTTTTAAAGAAGAGAGACGTTGTTACATTGGTCTGCCATAAGGAGGCACTGTAGCACAAGGAGAGAAAACTTGAAACCTGGGGTACAAGTGATGAAAGCAAACAAATGCAAGAACAAGAACCTATTTTTGGATGATTTTGACATCAGGTACATTTCTGACACCGAGAGCATCAAGAGCAAAAGTTCCCACATTGCTTTAATACTATCAGCACTTGCATTGAAAGGGACATTAGGACCCCTGCATTATAAGACTGTGGTCCTTTAGCAGCCATTAGAATAAGCAAATGTATCAAAAACAATAACAAATAAAATCTATTAATAATATTACAAACAATAATAATGATGATGCATGGGTTTGTTATATCAACATGATTTTTGTAATATGTTTGAAGAGAAATGTGATGCTATTGTTTGTACTGCTGATCTGAACATTATAAGAAGAATCTTTAGTTTCGATAAAACTAAAAACAAAGTTTCGATAATCTATGAATATGCCTGTTAATAGTAAAGTATCATGGTATCTTTTGTGAGAAAAAAAAATATTTCCTTTCATTTATTCTTTTTTTTATGCAGTGAGATGACAGAAAACATTTTGTATAGCCCAACAGTTATCCCATCACTATAGAAATGAGGACTGTGCATCTGTGGACCTTTTGTTTTAGTATTATACACTGGAAACGAGTTTATCTCGTCTATTACACTATACTCTGTTCCTGTGTTAGGGCGCGTGCAGGGAATATAACATTATTCTATATTGATTTTCAGCAAAGGGGACTTCTAGTGTTCTGAACCAAAAGCAAGACCCCTCCTTTTTGTGTTGGCCTATGAATTTTAATAGTCTATTCTGCCTGCACAGTTTTTCTCTCCTCTCTCCCTTTTTATGTTACATTCAAATTATCCAGTTGTTTAACATTCAAAGGGAGGTAATGCAGGTTTGGAAGGTGTGGAAAGGACATAGTGATAGGCTCACAAAGATGAGCAAACACATGAACATTAACTAAATGGATGAGGACTGTCTGAGAATTGCCTTAAACCCATCGCTCACTGCTGACAGACTCGACTTCTGTACTATTTTATGTTCTCATCTTATCCACTGTATTAACCCCATCCCTGTCATTCAAATCAGTTCGTAAATATTAATAATTGTAATAATTTTGTTTATGAGAATATTCCAGAATGCCTCAAACTAGCCGTTCTGGGCTCAAGAGATAAAATATTTACTGTATAAATGCTATTTTCAATATCTTTATTTATGTCAAGTGGATTCCATTACTGACCTGTGTAAACTACTGTTTTGAGTGAAATACACCCGGAGGGCAGAGTTGAGAATGAAAGTGGCATGACATTCCCATTACTAACTTTTTTACCTGTGTCTTGTGTTCCCACCACCATGAAATAAAGTGAAAAACAAACAATGTGTGTGAAACTGCTTTATGTACTCATATTAGAAAAAGTTATTTTTTATATTTCATATTTTTAAAGTATTTATATTTTTATAGTAAAAAATAATATACATTTAGAAGCGATGGATTGGCAGCCTGTTCAGTGTTTATTTGCCCATGCCTCAGGGTGGGCATGGGGGAACCACCCATGACGCTCATGAAAAAAAAAAAGCTGAAGTTAAAGAGATGAATGTACATTAAGAACTGATTAACAACAGCATCTATAAAAAAAAAAGTGCACCACATATGACCCTCTTAATAATTACTAGCACTCATGATGAGATTGTAAGGAATTAACTATTTGATAAATTATTTTATCACAGTCAAAAAAACATTTCAACTTAATCTGAAGTGAATATTTTTGCACTGCATTTAAACTTTCTACATCATTTTGGCAGTAATGTAAATCTATTTCAAGTTGCAGTACACTTGCCTGTGTAATTTAGGTGATGGCCAATTAATTTTCTATTCAAGTCTGCAGTCTATTGATGTAAATGTAAAATTTGTTCCCAAAACGAGAATTCCTTTAACCCATCTATTTCAAGATGCTAAAAACCCAGTCAGATGCTGTTTACTGTATCTGTTTATCTGCGGTATCTCATATTTTAACAAATGAGAAAGTAAGTATAATTTTATTTACTGAAGTGATATACAACACTGTCTAGCTTTAATGCATTTGTTCATTCATCCATCCAGCCATTATTTTCCGCTTATTCCTCTATGAGGAAACCTACGCAAACACGGGGAGAACATGAAAACTCCACCCAGATTGGGATTTGAACCGTAAATCGCCCCAGCACCGAGAGACGAACATTCTAACCACTAAGCCACCGGCGGCGCGGGAATTTAGGGAGCGCGCGTCGGCGCGTGAATTTGGAGAGCGCGCTTTGGCGTGTGAATTTGGAGAGTGCGCGTCGGCGCGTGAATTTGGAGAGTGCGCGTCGGCGCGTGAATTTGGAGAGTGCGCGTCGGCGCGTGAATTTGGAGAGCGCATCAGTGCGTCAATTGGGGAAGCGCGCGTCTGCGGTGTGAATTGGTGAAACGCGCATCGGCGCGTAAATTTGGAAAGCGCGCGTTGCTGTGTGAATTTGGAGAGTGCGTGTCGGCCCGTTAATTTGGAAAGCGCGTGTCGGCGCGTCAATTGGGGGAGCGCGCGTCAGCGCGTAAATTGGGAGAGCGCGCGTTGCCGTGTGAATTTGGAGAGCGCTTCGGCGTGTAAATTTGGAGAGCGCGTGTCGGGGCGTCAATTGGGGGAGCGCGCGTCGGCGCGGGAATTGGTGAAACGCGCGTCGGAGCATAAATTTGGAGAGCGCGCGTTGCCGTGTGAATTTGGAGAGCGCGCGTCGGCGCGTGAATTTGCAGCGCGCCGGAAAAGTAAACGCAAGATACAAGTACACAACCAAACACGCAACACAGAACATAATAATAGCGACACGAGACAAGGATGACAGTAAACGAGCCGCACCTGACATCA
The DNA here is from genome assembly GCA_025769995.1 of Xyliphius kryptos. Taxonomy (NCBI): domain Eukaryota; kingdom Metazoa; phylum Chordata; class Actinopteri; order Siluriformes; family Aspredinidae; genus Xyliphius; species Xyliphius kryptos. The sequence continues at coordinate 4,460,914 of JAOUQT010000016.1, read as the reverse complement.
GCATTACAAAAAAAGACCACCAAGAAGCGACCAATCACGCATAAATTAACGTTTACAGTTTGCAGGAAATGTAATCACAAAGCCCTCCCATGATTTATTCTAAATAATGCTCAACCTCAAGTGCTTTATTGCTTTTATAAAGTGGTTACAAACATACTATACTAAAAAAACAAGGTTTGATTCATAAATGTGTTTATTAAAAGCAAAATCACTAATAAACTGGTCTTCGGTGATGTAAATCCAGTTTTTAAAGTGAACACTGACCCTGCGACAAGTTATCCCACTTACAAATCATGGAGGGGTCTGAAATTTTCATCTTATGTGCATGTCCACTGTGAGAGACATAATCTAAAAAATAAAAAAAAATCTGGAAATCACAATGTATGATTTTTTAATAATTTATTTGTGTGTTACTGCTGCAAATAAGTATTTAACCACCTGCCAATCAGCAAAAATTCCGCCTTTAAAGACTTGTTAGTCCGCCTCCACCTCCACTCCAATTATCATTCTAAATTAGAGGCACCTGTTTGAGGTTGTTAGCTGCATAAAGACACTTGTTCACCCCACACAATCAGTAAGACTCCAACTACTAACATGGATAAGACACCAGAGACAAAATTGTTAACCTCCAAAATTGTTGACCAACAAAGCAGCATGGTGAAAAATTTAAAAACTGTTGGAGCAATTATTAGAAAATGGAAGAAGTTAAACATGACTGTCAATCTCCCCTGGACTGGGGCTCCACGCAAGATCTCACCTCATAGGGTATTAATGATCCTAAGAAAGGTGAGCAATCAGCCCAGAACTACACGGGAGGACCTGGTCAATAAGCTGAAGAGAGTTTGCACCACTGTTTCAAAGGTTACTGTGGATAATACACTAAGACATCATAGTTTAAAGTCATGCATGGTATGGAAGGTTCCACTGCTTAAATTAGTTCAGGCCTGTCTTAAGTTTGGCCACGATCATTTGGATGATCAAGAGGAGTCATGAGGAAAAAGTTCTGTGTATATATATATATATATATATATATATATATATGTGTGTGTGTATATATATAACTTTTTGGCCTTATTTCCACTCGCCGTGTTTGGAGGGCGAAGAAGAATAAGTACCATCCTTAAAACTCCATCCCTATTGTGAAGCATAGGGGTGGAAGCATCCTGCTTTGGGGATGTTTTTCTGCAATTGGGACAGGACGACTGCACCGTATTAAGTAGAGGATGGCCAGGGCCATTTATTGCGAGATTTTGGAGAACAACCTCCTTCCCTCAGTTAGAAGATAGGTCATGGCTGGGTTTCTCAACATGACAATGACCCAAAGCCCACAGCCAGGATAACCAAGGAGTGTCTCCGTAAGAAGCATAACCCTTACCCTAACCCTATAGAAAATCTTTAGAGGGAGCTCAAACTCTCAGAGACAGACCAGAAATCTGGCTGATCTGGAGAAGATCTGTGTGAAGTAATGGGACAAAATCCCTGCTGCAGTGTGTGCAAACCTGGTAAAAAACTACAGGAAAGACAATTTGACCTCTGTAATTGCAAACAAAGGCTACCGTACCAAATTTTAACATTGGATTTTACAGTTGTTCAAATACTTATTTGCAGAAGTAACAGACAAATAAATGATCAAAAAAAAACATACATTGTGATTCACAGATTTTTATTTTTTTTTTAAGTTATGTCTCTAACAGTGGACATGCACCAAATATGAAAATCTCAAACCCCTCCATGATTTCTAAGTGGGAGAAGTTGCAAAGTCGCAGGGTGTTCAAATACCTATTTTCCTCACTGTATTGTATTCATGCATGATTTGAATGTGAAACGGTCTGAGGTGTGCATTATTATGTCACGGCTGAACAAACAGCTCTGCCAATCATACCCGTTTTATAATAGATGTTCAAAGCATTTTGTTCTAAATTTGATTTTCTTACGATTATTTCATACCCCTCCCATGTTTTTCGACCCATCTACTACTGCGCCATCTGATTTGAGCTGCTGATCAGATTTTCCTAAAGGCTGCTTAATATATAGGCTACATTACTATTCTGAGAAAAACATTTGTACCTCATTAGGATTTCTTTAAACACATTCATGTCTGAGGGTAAGAGTTCATTTTGGCGTTATGCAAAGACTACCATCTTGCTAAAACCAAATCAAATGTAATCCTCATTGTGAGCTCAGGGCTGCCTGATCACACTGAGCCACCAAATCCTTTTAAAGAGCTGGGTCTTGTGACAACTGATGGAAGAATCCATTTGATTCTATTGGTTGGGAGGTAAGGATGAAATTATACATCCATGGATTAGCAGAGAGTTGTTAGGCTTCCACTAGAGTAATAAAGGGGCCTTTTACAGCTCAAAACAAGGTCTCAGCTGTCTGAGCATGTCATGGCCTCTGTGGACTCCATTGTTTGTGTCTGTGTGAGCTTTTTTTCTTTCTTAAGTTAGAAGCACTTTGTCCTTAAGCACTAAAGTCACAGCCATATCCTGACTGTTGCATGATTTCCCTTAGTCAGTAGCAGAGCACTACAGTAAACAACATAATCCAGTTTCCTTTTTAATTTTTTTTATGTAATAACATATTCCACATAGAACGCAAAATATAGACTTATTTTACTGAACTTTTATTTTAAATAATTTAATTTAACCATGTTTAAAGCGTGGAGAATTATTGAACATTTTTAAAACATGGCATTTGTTCAGTGGTTTCCAAACTTTGCTCTCTCTCTTTGCTCTTTGAGGGTGAGGTAGCTCAGTGGTTTGGGTGTTGGGCTAGCAATCCAAAATTTGTGGGTTCAAATCTTAGGACCACTGAAGTTACCACTGTGTTCTGACCTCAAATATTAAAAGGGGGAAATGTAAGTCACTTTGGATAAAAGCATCCACTAAATGACCGAATATTAAATGCTCTTTCTCATTCCCTTTCCCTTTCTAGGCCCTCTTTCTTCTAAGCATGAAGCTAAGGTGAAAATAGAGCATGGTGACAAATTATAATATTTACAGCCATGCTTTTTCTTGGTTCAGAGATCTTATCAGTAGACAGAAATAGAGAGGCCGAACAATCCATAGATAAAATCCTGGCTTCCAAGACAATTGCATAAACCCATCCCCTCGACAGATTAACCTCAGTGACGTCAGCTCAGCCACACCATCAGTGCAAGGCTCACACCCACAAGTGCAGCCTTTAAACAGCCTGCAGTTTAATCCATAACGTTTTACTTTATCATCATTGTAAATACATAGCAGTCAGCTCTAAAAAAATTGTATAGATCAAATTGTATACTATTATGTATATTAGTATATCTGCAGAGAAAAAACAGGAATACCAAATTATTTAATAACCAACATTAAATAAACAAAAGACCATTATGTAACGTACTATATAGCCAAAAGCATGTCCCACTCTAAAACACTTTAGACTTATTATTTTCTAATAATTATTAAAAGAGCAGGTTGGCTTAGTGGTTAGCACGTTTGCCTCTCAGCGCTGGGGATTTCCGGTTTAAATCCTGATCTGGGTGGAGTTTCCATGTTCTCCCCATTTCTGTGTGGGTTATTTCCGGGTTCTCCGGGTTTCCTCCCACAGTCCAAAAACATGGATTCAAGGTAAATTGAATGCTCTAAATTGCCCTGTATAGTG
>JAOUQT010000016.1:4401230-4416692 GCA_025769995.1 Xyliphius kryptos | reverse complement strand
TCTTCCACCAGCAGTAACTTTATTAATTCTAGGGACTAAAAGTAAACCAGCACTCTGAGAGCGGAGTTCACGTCTTGTGTGTACAGCCTTCTGCCATAAACGTGCCTATCCGCATTTAATTTCCAAAGTATTTAATGCTGTGATAACCGTGTTCTGTTATGTCAATACATGTTACAGGCGATGTTCAAACAGGGGCTGAACTTCAAGCACGTCTTCTTAATTTTCCTTTCCGACACTAGTTTGCCGCCTTCAGTGAGATCTTTTGAAAGCCTGACCGCTCGCCTTCTGTGCAATCCTGAGTCGAGGCAGCAACTGGAAATCCAATCACTGTTTTTCTAAGAGGATTTTCTGAGAACTTTAATTTAATAGGAAGTAATTTCCTTCCATGAAAACTGGAGTAAGAGTTGGCAGCCACTTCACCGTTTCATTAATAACAGCTAGGGACAGAAATGAGAACGAACTCAGTACAAAAGAAATCACAAAAATGATACAGCACTCTGAGGAAATCGCGCCAGTCAGAATTCGTCATATAAGGTGGACAGTATAAGGGTTTTGGTGCCCCCACGATTTTGGGAAATTGATTATACATGTAACCATCTGGTAGCGCTTAAATCGGACACCAGCCTCAACTCCCGAGGCTTGCAGATTCAAACAAGCCAGATTCTACATGCTTCTTCAATCTGCAGGCACCTTCCCGCCAAGACGGACCAATGGTTTTTAATCATCTAATAATAAAAACGAAAGTGTTTAAAATTCACACTGATATTCGTATAAACACTGATATTTCAACCGGTACTAATAATAATAATAATAATTACAGCCAATGTGGCCTTGAAGATTAGACTCTGCTCAGAGTGTAAGTGTTATTGACTAGAACACTACAGCAAAGAGAACCAGAGAGGATGAGACACTTAGAACCTGGAATCCGTTTGTCCTCAAAACCAGGACAATGTCTTTCAGTAAAAAAAACTAAAAACCCTGTTTACCTGCATGGATTCATTCTCATTCAGAAGGTGTCAAATAGTTTAGACCAGCATGACTCAAACTCAGCATTAACACTTACGTTCTGCAAGCTGCAGGTAGTTATATGAACAGCTTTGCATAATTTCCAATCATAACAGCTCATTTACTCTCTCCCAGGAACACCGCATGTGAAGCCCAACTTTGATATTATCCACCACCATCTTATCCACAGCATTCTGAGAGACTCTTGGGGCCTGGCAGTCAAAACGTTTTCCTCTTGCCTTAACACGATACTTCAGGCTGCTTTGATCATCCGTGGAAGGTGTTGTGTAGATGTTCTTACATTTATCAGAGAAACTAATCACTTTGGAGTGATCTCTTAACTTTTTATCTTTTTAAACTTCCCACTGTACATAAAACCTGGTTTGATGCCCATGCCATCACAGTGCCTGGGATTTATGGAAGCCCAGATTTACTTGATGCTTGCTGTTGGCTTTGTTGTTGGGTCTGGTGCCCCTCATTTCCCACTTGAGAATTCCCCATCGATTATCAATTGGGTTTATGTCAGCAAGTTGGCTGGCCAATCAAGCACTGTGATAACATGGGCATCAAACCAGGTTTTGGTGCTTCTGGCGGCATGGGCAGGGGCCAGGTCCTGCTGGAAGATGAAATCTGCATCTCCATACAGATCCTCAGCAGAAGGAATCATTAAGTCTTCTAAAAAGCTCTGGTAGACTGTTGGATTTAATCAAGCAGAGATTAGCAACACCGGCACCAGACATTGCACCCCAAATCCGGACTGTGGAGATTTCACACTGGACCTCAAGCAGTTTGGATTCCGTTCCTAAACCTCTAATATTTAGAAGATGATCAGTTTGAACCATTGCGAAATTTTGCTGCGAAATTTTGGTCAATTTCTCCACAGTAGTCTTACTTTTTGAATTCCTGTTTTCACAGATTTTATGAGCTGAAAGCCCAAATTATGTAAAAATAAACACATATATACATAAAATCATTGAAATTGTGAGCTCTGAATTTATAATCTGTCAAAGTTTAAGTTTTTGAATGTAATTATGGAAATGAATCAACTCTCCCATGATATTCAAATTTTTTGGAAAGGGTCTGTATACAACACACACAACAGAGCAGTGTGCATGTTCACAGAGTGAAAGGGAAACAAATGTAAGTACATAAACTGCATGTTCTCTAAAAGCCTGTAAAATTTGTTCTCCAAAACACTGTTGGCAAGTTACTAACAAATTCACAAAGCCAACTTGTTGATTTTCTAGCCCCCTGCAAGCTCATCTATTTAAAGGCCTGCCACCATTGCAATACGCAACACAACTAATTACACAGTCATTATCCATGTTATTAAGTGTGCCCAATTAAACAGATTCAATTAAAAAGATCCTGATTTAAGGGCAGGGAGGACATGCAGTACCTATGCTACTGTTGGTTTCATCCGAATTTTTCATAATCCAAAAACATGCTATACTTCAACTGATGATCCTAATTTCTCCTTTGTCTGAATTTCTCCCTGAATGTGTTTGTGTGTCTGCCCTGTGATGGACTAGTGATCTGTCCAAAAGGTTTCCTGCCTTTCATTCTACGAGCACTGTTTTATTTTTGTTTTCAGTTAAGAGCAAATAAAAATACACAAAGGCAGCGCTGCCCGTATTTCAGCGGTTCTGTGGGGAGATGAGGTTCCGACAGTAATTCTGTGTTGTGAAGCACGGTGGTTATTTAGAGTCACAAAAACAAACAGCTTTCTTGTTTTTCGGACATGCTGCAGATCGCAACAGATTGCTTTTAAACACATTCAGCTGAGCCAACATTACAAAACCAAAGCAATGTGGACAATGAGGTCTATTAACTGGTGCCAGACTGACAAAGAAACTCTGGAAACGGCAAACTGGTAATCGTAGAAATCTGCAATACCCAAATGGCTCTTTTGGACACGTTCTGATTCCACCTTGATTTCACAGCTCAGACGGATATCCCCTTAGAGAGGTAACCGATCTGGTCTGCTCTCTGCATGTGGTGCGCAATTCTTCTCAACACACCGCAGTTTCACACAGTTGCTAAGTTTTAACTAGGAATTCATGACCGGACCTGCAGTTTTCCTGATCATTCAAATTCAGTGAAGTCATCCTTTGCATGTTCCATCATTATTGCTTTTTGAATTAAACATTGTTCCAGTGAATTCTGATTGTTCCTTATTAATCAGTGATGACTCTGATTACAGCTCATCTCAGTTATGGGATGCATTAATACACATTACAATAATAGCAAACATGTTTCAACTAATCATTGCAGAGCATTTGGGAAGTTTGGGCCAGTATTAGATTTTACATTTTTACATTTTAGTTATTTAGCAGACGCCTTTATCCAAAGCGACGTACAGCTACCCCAACGTGATGGTTTGGATCAGAACACAGGGTTGATACAGCACCCTGAAGCAATGAGGGTTAAGGGTCTTGCTCAAGTACCCACATTGGTAACTTCAGTGGACCTGGGATTTGAACCCACAACCCTTAGATTGTACAATGCCACATCCACTGAGCCACCAATGCCCCACCAAATATATTATGTATCCTTTTAAACATCATTTATCATTTAAAAAAAAAAAAATGAAAAAAACTGAAAAAAAAGTTGAAATGAAATCATTGCCTTCATACAACATTGGTATGACTGACACCAAAAACAAATTCCAGTATTATTATTCCCCATTGCATGTTTGGAACTAATATATTTATTAACATGCATTGAAACATGATAACAGTAATATAATTGCCCACTAAATAATATAATACTTAAAAATATATTGTTTTGTGAATTTTTTTTTATTTATTCTTTATTTTAAACCTTATTTCTCTGACATCACAGCTTCTGTATTTTACATTAATACATTAGAGTAAATATCGAATCATATATAAAAAATTACAATTCAATATGCGACATAGAAATTTGAAGGTAATTAAGTTATGGTTGAATTGACTCTTGTCTTTGAAACTTACAGGTAAAGAGACTTTAGTTTTTAGCCTTCTTTATTTAATTGTGATATTTTTTAGATATCTATTCAATAAAATGTGTAAAAACCAGGACAGTTTATCTTTTAATAATCACAGTAAATAAAAAGGTTTAATTAAAGTGGCTTTCACATAATATTTATAATTTCATTTTATGTATTTATTTGTTGTTATGTATGTAAACACCATTGTATATACAATCTAGCCAAACTTTTTAGGCACTTTCAGTAAGAATAGAAGTCTGACTTATTCACCTGCAATAGAATGGATTATATAAAATACCTACAGGCACTCCTACACCATCTGAACCTGTGATAAAAACACAGTTTGAAATGTCAATTTCCCGACCTTTCTACTGTTAACCAGATGTAACTATTGTTCATCTTTCAATATAAACCACATATGTCTGAGTGACCTGTTGAATTGGACTAGAAAAATCTCCAATAGTTGCTCAAAACCACTCTCTAGTAGGAATCTGCAATAGTTTCGTTGGGAGAGGAAAATCCAGTCTTTGAATCCTATCTGACCCACACACAAATCTAATGCTGATGTCATAAACGCTTGCAAATCACCTTGGGCAGGGGCAGGTGGAGGCTATCCTGCACGGCAAGATTGTCCAATGACAATACAACAGACACACCTGTAAGAGCTACCGTTGAAGGGGATTGGCTGCAACCTGAAACACACACCTGTAAAGGTGGGGGGAAGCTGCTATATGTAATCCAAGCTCTTTACAAATTCGTCCTCTCAACTTCAAGAGCTCGAATAAGTCGCTTCAGCTAAAACAACCGGCAATATCTTTCCGGGGACAAAGTCGCCTCTGTTTATGTTTTTTGTTTCGCTAGTTATGCATTTACCGCCGAGATGGGACTTCAGTCCTCAGCACAAGATGGTCTCCTTCCTGCTGAAAACGTGGCATTCTGAAATAGAGGCTTTGATCAATGAAAAGAAGGAAGAAGACAGGTCTTTGAAGTAGCTCGACTGACCTACAATTGGGTTTCCCACCCAGGCTTCTGGCTGGTGGAACATTTTATAAAAGAAACAGGTAACTATTTTATTATTATTATTAATATAGATATTTTTTTTATTTGCTATCTAATTCTTAGATTTATTATGTGTATATGCTAGGTACATCAAGTCAGAAAAAAAATAGTTAGGATTTTAAAGGGAAAGTCAATAAAAGGAGTTGTTGGTTAGTAAAATGTTTTTTTTTAAGGCGAAATAGAATCATATCATATCTGAATCAGATTCCCATCTATTTAAATGAAAAGAAAAAAGAACACAATAGACACAAACACTCATTCCTTGACTGGATAGACCAGTTTGGACAGGTAGAGGCAAACCACCAGACTTGTCAATGAGGATAAATAGAGGGGCTTAGTTGCTTTCTTCTCTTTTATGGTATATTTTAAGAGAACAGTGTGGGATATTTTTTAAAAGGTGGCGATACAATACAATACAATGAATTGACATCTGGATTATTTAAACATTAGGTTTAAGGATCACTGAATTATTTGAAAATCTTAAAAATAGGTCAATGTGGCAGCCGAGGGCTACAAGTTGCATACAAGTTTTGTATTTGACATTAACAATATTAAAAAGTTTAAATTTGAGGGTGTTGCTCACTATTCAGTAGATTAATTGACATTTTTTTAAGCTTTGCTTTGCCTTTTTATCACCACTCTTAATGTAGGCTTGTCTTTACACGTGCCTTTGGCATATTTCCTCTTTTTTATCATCAGGTTAGCAACCAAAATTATGTAATTGTGTAACATTTGAGATTCTCATTTTATAAGCAATAAAGAAAAACATTTTTTTAAATAAAAAGTAAAGAATTAGTATAGATTTTTGTTTTGGAGCAAGATCTTCACTAGAAAGAAAATGTCGGCAATGCAGTACAATGGATGCACAGTGAGGTGGAGGATTTTGATTGGTGGGAGCAGGAAAATGAGTTGGTTTCATTCCCTCATCTGAAAGAATCATTTGTCACAGTTTTACAACTTTGTCAGGGTGTTATCATAAACATGCTCCTCTGAAGACGACTACAGCTAGCTAACACATCACTGAAAGAGAATAAAACATAATGATCGATTAACTGAAAATTATCTTACATACTGAGTTTAATGCATATAACGGGGCTGGGCAGTGGCTGTTGAGAGTGTGTGTGTGTGTGTGTGTGTGTGTGTGTGTGTGTGTGTGTTCCGCTTTAAAAACTGAAATGGGGAAAATAGAGTGTTAATTACTAGCACAGGTGAGAGGTCAGAGAGGTTCCGCACACTGGCTTTGTTTGCTCAAACACTGCCATTTTCATTAGTGTGACTAAGCAGTCTGTCTTAATTCAGTTTTGGCTCACATACGGAATTCCTTATCTTCCAGGTATTTTTCAGCTATTACCCTGCTGTTCTGAAACTTTTCTGAGCTTCCTTATAGAATTATTTTATTTTTTTTATATCTATGCATTTTCTTAATGATTGTAAATTGCAAATAGTTGAAAACAGTAATGTTTTCGAGTCTATACAATTTACAAAATTAAAATAAGTTATGCCATTAAGGAAGTTTAATAAAATATCAGAAATCTATCATCAAAAATGATAAAACCCAAAATGCTTAAATAATAATGTAGGATTCTAACATATAATAAAACTTTGAAAAAACCTTTAAATTCCTACATAGTATGTTTTTGCCAGCATTGTAGAATTCCTATAACCTGATTAAGGTTTAGCTGGACTGATGTAGCCATTAGCTGGACTGATGTCCTGTAGAATCACATTCCATAAAAGATGGCGTTAAACAATCAAATCTTACTTGTTAAACCTACATCTGACCAAAGGTTTAAAAACAAAGATTTAATGAAACAAGCTTTCATGTACGCATGTGTATACATTCCACTGATGTAATCATTCAGAGTAAAGTAATATGCAGTTGTTTCATGTTAACTTCACCTTACTGCTTATTCTTAGTCTATTTCTCACCTTTTATCCCTCTTTTTTTCTTTCTCAGAAAGGCCTGCAGCACTGGTTATAATGCTGATGATTAACTAAATAGAGACTGCTCTGGGAGAGCAGGTCTGCTTGGGGATTTCATTTCATGGGTCCTGACTGAGCAAGAGGAAGCCGGAGCCTTCTCAGGCGCTTAGTGGAAATTTGAGATTTTTGTCTTTCTTTCCCGCTACTCACTTTTTTTTGTCACATTCTTTACTCAAGTCCCTTTCATGACGGTAAGGTTACAGGTCCTCTCTCTTGCTCTGTCTCACTTCATTTTTTCTCATGTACATACTCTCTCTTTTCTATTACCCCATTATGCCATTTTAATCTCTGAATTGCTTCACCTTGGTTTGTATATCCAAGTTTTAAATCATTAAAAACTTTGTTATTTTTGTAAATTATACATCTAAAAGAAACAATTATACTTTATTTTAGTGTACTATTTGTAACTCGAGTAGGTTCGAAAGAATTTGTTTAATAATTGTATAGTGAACAAGTTGATATATATATATTTTTTAAATGATCTATCATAAGCATTTTCAGATTTGATAAAATAAAATGTTTCGGTACTGTAAAAGGCATTTTGTCCCCATAAACAATATAGCTATACTGTTTAGTCATTGTTCATTAAACAAAAAGAAATGTATGACATGACCTCCTTTACACAGAACTTGGCAGCAGGTCTGTCAACTACAGCATTCCTCCATGCTGTTATCACCTCAAACAGTAAAATTTAAAGGCTAACATATTATACCCAAAAGTCAACAGCTCTGAATTGTGCTGAACCCTTTATTAAGGCAGCAATAACCAGGGCAACAAATACATTGTACTGAAACTCAGAATGCTATTTTGTATTCATGAGTAAGCTGGTTACACCCAGTCAAGGCTTTTAGAGCCCAAGTGAACCTAAACATTGTTACCTGACAATATATTGTTTGATAAACAGTTTATGTCAACCACAATGTCATATAAGACCTGTTGGAACATGTCTGGATAATAATTAAACGTTTCAGCAGCCCACTTACGATACCATACCAGATTGTCCTGTTTCCAGAACAACTAGTTAGATTGCCATTTAGTTTTTTATAATCTGCACTGCAAGTTCTTGGTGTTTAAATGTGGAACACTATTTCTGATTTATAAGACTTACGCTGGGACACTATCAATTTCTGATAAACATACCTAATAAAAAAATAATATTTCTCTATTTTTTAAACTATTTTACTGGAAAATATGTTGTGGTGTTTGTTTTTACTGTATGGAATTTTTTCTTACATTTTATATTTTTTCAAGAACAGATTTAGACAGTCTTTGCCATCTTACGAGGCAGCATTGGATATCATCAGTCTTTCTAATACTGCCTGGTAATGATGATGAGGGCTGTCTGCTGACTTCATGTTTTTTTATGTGGCCCTGAATTCTACCATCAAAGATTCTTTAAGTGACCCAGTGGCACTTAGCACCCATCTTACCGGACAGTGCTGGACTGTACATCTGTTTTCTAACACTGTCTGGTAACGATGTTTGTTGAGTGACCCCATGACCGCAAAGGATTCATTGCACATTTTCATAGGTAATGTACAGCTTGTGAGCCCTTTTAAAATCAGACTACTTATTTCTTATTTTCATTTTAATCAAACATGTCTTTAATGCTGGGTCCAGTTTGGATTTGATTTGCATATCAAATTAAGTCAATGGTTTTTTTTAAAAAGTTACAAAATAACAACTTATGCTAAAAAAATGAATAAAAGGTGTCTATTGTGACTGTTAGGATAATAATGGCAGGTAACAGCAGGTGTTCTTTTTTTGTTTTTGGTGTGTGTGTGTTTTGGCTGTATACACTCAGGTTTCTCAGTAACCTGGGTGGTAATGATTTCAATACAAACCTTATGCTTATTGCTTCCATGACATAGATTTGTATTAATAAGTCTTTAAGCATTTCAGCTATTTCATGACACACTATGAACAGGGCTTTTATGAATAGAGCGTGTGATGTAAATAATATACATAAATATGTATATGGCATTTAATACAATAGAATGTAGGCTGTGAAATAACTGAAACTTGGCAAACCAGATGGAGAATGGAGTGTTTTGTAATACCATATGTGTCAGTGGCAGACTACTGTAATTTGGAGTTAAAAGGCATTAAGAGAAAATGCGGTTGGGTCATAAAAAATAACTAAGAGGGGGATGAGAGGAAAAAGCAAGGGAGTGTCTATCCTGCTTGACTTTGTTGTATTTACTTCCCCAACCTTTTTTTTGGTCTGATTTGGCCCCACCCAGGTTTAGTTAAAGAATACCAGTCCGTTGGCTGTTGAACCAGACATGCTGAAAGCAGTTTCCTCATCCCCTCCCCCTGGACTCACAGTGGCTTTTGTGGTGGCAGCCACGCTATGATTGGATCAGCTCATTTTACCTCTGTGGCATATCCTGTAACTGACATATGAGCTTACCTGAACATTCATGATAAAAATAGTGTTAACACTTTGCACTCCTTTTTGTCTTATTTCCTAAATACTACAGATCAGTTGAGATTGGAACAAAATAGACCTTTCTCTGTATTATTTTTTATATCTGAAAAATTGGTCATTTCTTTATTATTATTATTCTTATAATCATTGGAAACACAAAAAGCACATGTACACTAGTGTTCAAATGACAGTCTTTAGAATATAGTGTTTGTTTAGGGTGAAAGAATTAATTCAAAAAAAAAGAAGAAAAAAAAAAACACACCCTTGTTTGCCTGTCTGGAGGTGTTTTAATAAAGCTGTGTCACACATGCATGTAACTGAGTCATGTTTGTTTTTTAAGAGTCTTTTCAGGGTTTTTAGCAAGCTTTAGAAAGTCTTTATAAAGAGACAGGACTTAAGCTTTTTATCTCCCCATTTGTACTCTTCCTGTTCAGACTCTATTGTGTCATTTGGATCTCATCCAGTTAATGTTGCAATACAGGATGGCATTACTGATTTTAATGGAAGATTTTACCATATGATTTTAACTGTTGTACACTACAGTTTTTTTCTATAGAATGTTAACATATTCATGTGGGTTGTGCAAGGCGTGTTGATTGATGTCTTACCAGACATGGTTAGATTTAAATATTTGTGTCTAATACTGTCTGGTAATGCCGTCCATTACATGCTAATAACATCTAAAACCCAGAGCAAACACTACACATAAGTTTATCTTGACAAGCTTCACTTTTTATATTTCATGTTTTAAATGACAATAAGGCTTGTCTAGGTTTATATTTATTTGAGGAACTATGAAGCAACTACTGGAAGATTGATGGTATTTACAATTCTCTTCCATGTGTCATGAGTCAGAGTTCCTCTTATCCTCTTCAAGATAATTGTGCATCAATGGTGGCCATTACTATTTTTTCAAATTAGGTACAAATTCTACAAAAAATAAAACAGTAATTTTAATGTTTATGACTACATAAACATATTACTATTACTAAAAAAAATGTGTATCTATGGATAAATATTTTAATCATATGTGATTAAATTTTTTAACTTGAATCTGCATATTAACAATTCCTTCGAGATCTCTGGTTTTCTCCCACAGTTCAAAAACATTGGATTCAAGGTACATATAATGAACACTGGGTTGAAAAGTTTTTCCCATGATGCATTGTGTTCACAGAAATGTAATGGCTGTAATATTCAGTTTTTAAAAAAAAAAAAAAAAAAACATTTGAATGTTGGAATATTTTGGTATATATTTTGGTCCTTTTTAAAGTGTTAAGTAAGGAGAAGATAATGAATAAATGAATAAATGTTTTCTTTTACCTAACAGCAAATATACCATGATCAAGTTTTGTATGGTTTTATTATTGGTTGAAAAATAACAAATGCTCCTTGTTGTATATCTGCATATACTTTGCTTAACATCAATTTTTAATAGTTGTGCTTATGTTTATACTAAGTCAATTACAGTGTGCTTTGTGTAGTAATACCAAAACACAATGTTTACCATGTAATGTTAAATAACTGGGAAATTTCCGTTAAATGTAAAAAAAAGAAAAGAAAGTAAATCGCTGTACATTTTAAAGGGTACAAGTAAATCCAGGCCTGTCTCGGTAATTCCCCTTCTCATATTATTATTATTATTAATATTGTTGTTGTTGTAGTAAATTAATAGATGTTTTTTTTTTTAAATAAAGATAAAAATTCCAGATGTAAAGCTTAAGATTATTGATACAACTACATCCTGATGAATCAAATGACTTTATTTCAGATGTGACATACGATAACTAAACCTGTTGTGGTAAAATAAGTAAGCGTTTTACACCTTGGGTGTATAGGGACACTATTTAGTTAATTACTACTGCAGTATCGGTAGGTTTGACTAAATATTGTGCTTTTATAAAGTTGTAGATTACCTGACATTATATTTTGGCAATGTACCAATGCAGTCTAAGGAATTATCTGTCAGATCCAAACAACATATTTTGCATACAGTGTACTTGAGCTACCATTTTAGCATAAATTAGTTTTGCCTTATCTCATTATTACAGCATGACCAAGTTAGCAGCTTTTTGGAAAATCTCGTACATTTTTCAATAGTCTTATATTCTACTATCTTAACTGAAAAATCTTATGACTTATTTTAAAAAAATGGAGATAAACAAGAGTGTAGTTACCTCCCATTGCGTGACATCATTACAGCAATCTGGACAGCCATAGAGGATTCCAGCACTGGTCTGAGCACGCTCATTGTAGTTTGACTAGATTCCTTAAACTGTAGGGTGAGGTCAAACCAGGCTTTCTAGTGAAGTTAAACACATTATTGAGATTAACATGTGGGCTGTGTTTAAACGGTTGTGACATACCATCGTGGTGCATACGTACTTACAACAGTTTGGAGGGAACTCCCTGGATCATTTAAAGCCTATTTGTCCTTGAAGGTAGAGTGCAAATCCATAAATATTACAGAGATTTTGACAGAGGATTAAGATTTTTTAAAATCATTTTAATTAGTAATTGTCTTTTTCACAAGAACAGCAATGAAAATCACAAATCCTGAATGTTCCAATTTTTTATGCTATTTATATTTAAAAGTGTGGACACACCACCTTTTTGCCTTATAGCTGGACTTCTGCAATTAATCCATCAATCTGTTTGGGGACAGTACATACTGTGTTAGACCCTTTACTCTGTTCTTTAATGGTCAGGCTCACAATAGTAGCACCATAAAGCAGATAATATTTAGTCGGTGCATTATTCTCATTCCAGCAAAGTCACTGATGTGTTTAAATGAAACTGCTACACTGCTGCTCTAAACCCCTCTTGCCTGCATCAGTGCCCCTGAAAAAACTGACAATAAACAATACACCCCCAAATTATACCTGTGCTGTCATGGTCCTGATTAATAGAGAACAATGACCCAACAGGGGATCAAAACAATGAACAAAGTTCATCTATATGGTAAGTGGGTAAAATAGTCAATGGCGCAAGAAGGCAGTGTATCCAAACTTTTATGTACAGTATACTGTATGTTGACACAAAAAAGTCTATTTTATTAAAGTAAACCCTTTGGTATTATCATGAAAATCAAATGTTTATTAATTAGCCAAACCTCTAATTAAACTACCCACTACCATGCTTAATACAGATATTTTACTGCCATTAAATTTCATTTCATAGGGATCCATCTCTCTTGAAAGCTTTTCCATTGCCCTCAATTAATGAAATGAAAAACAAATTGCTTGACAGCAAAGCTGTATAGTAGAGGGTTAAACGATAAATTTAAGTAATTTTAGGGTCAAAACATTTTCTTATGATTAGACTCACAATAGACTCTGTTTTAACAGTAATATCATCGATATAATATATTCAATGTAAAATTCGCTAGGAATGTAGGTTTAAAAAACAGGTTAAAGCTTTACAAGTAAATACATAAAGTCTTAAAAAAAATTCAGATGCCTTTTAGCCATTATTTAAATATATGTAATATATATTATTTAAATAATGTGATTTAGCAAGAATGTTTTTTTTTTCATTTGTTATTTTATTAAGATTTGGTTACCCACAAATTATAAACATTCCAACACACTTTAATGACTTCCACAAACTTAAAATGTTAATTGAAATAAAAATAAATGCGTTTTATACTTTGGCAACTCAATTAAATTGTTTTTTTTTTTACTGAATTCTCCCACACACTTTTTTGAATTTTTATATAAGAACTCAGAAATGGCTCCAAGATGTAGCATTTTGAAGTATTTAAATATTTTTATATTTTAGTATATAAAGTATTTTTCACAAGTATGGTGAGTGTTATACAGTTGCAAGAAAAAGTATGTGAACCCTTTGGGATTACTTGGATTTTTGCATTAATTGCTCATTAAATGTTTATCTTCATCTAAGTCACAACAATAGACAAACATAGTTGGCTTAAACTTGAACACAACATGTAAACATTCACAGTACAGCTTGGAAAAATATGTGAACCTTTTGATTTAATAACTGGTTGACCCTTCATTTGGCAGCAATAACCTCAACCAAACGTTTCCTGTAGTTGCAGATCAGACCTGCACAATGGTCAAGAGACCATTACTCTTTACAAAACTGTTTCAGTTTTGCGATATTTTCGGGATATCTGGTAAGAATTGCTCTTTTGAGGTCATGCCACAGCATCTCAATTGGCTTGAGATCAGGACACTGACTGGGCCACACCAGAAGGCATATTTTCTTCTGTTGAAGCCATTTGGTTGTTGATTTACTTTTATGTTTCGGGTTGTCCAGTTGCATCATCTATCCT
This sequence comes from Xyliphius kryptos, assembly GCA_025769995.1. Lineage (NCBI taxonomy): Eukaryota > Metazoa > Chordata > Actinopteri > Siluriformes > Aspredinidae > Xyliphius > Xyliphius kryptos. The sequence goes on along the minus strand of JAOUQT010000016.1, from coordinate 4,402,946 downwards.
CTGTTGAGCTTCATTGGCAGACAGATGGTCTTAAGTTTTTCTGCAAAATGCCTTGGTAAACCTAAGAATTTATCTTTCCATTGATGATGACAATCCGTCCAGGCCCTGAGGCAGCAAAGCAGCCCCAAACCATGTTGCCCCCTCCACCATATTTCACAGTTGGAATGAGGTTTTGATGATGGGTAGCTGTGCCTTTTTTGCCACACATAGTGTTGTGTGTTCCTTCCAAACAACTACATTTTGGCTTCATATGTCCACGGGATATCTTGCCATTAGTGATGTGGTTCTTTTATGAACTTCAAACGCATAGCAATGTTCATTTTGGACAGTAGTGGCTTCCTCCATGGTGTCTTTCCATAAACCGCATTCTTGTTTAATGTTTTACGTATTGTAGATTTGTCAACAAAAATCGTAGCATGTGCCAGAGATTTAGTCTTTAGTTGACTCTGTAGGATTTTTCCTCACCGCATTGATCATTCTGCGCTGTGCTTTTGTACAAAACGATCTTTACAAGACGATCGCACCAAGGGAGAGTAGCAACATTGCTAAAAGATCAGAAAACATTTAATGATCAGTATACGAAATTCCAAGTAATCCCAAAGGGTTCACATACTTTCTCTTGCAACTGTATTCTAAATCTTTCATGGACCATGTGATATTCAGTGGTTTAAACTCCTCAGTAATGAACGTGGTTATTGGTTGTCCTAAAAGTTGCTAAATGACATCATCACCTAATTGGCATAATAGTCAATTTATGTGTGTTTAAACCTGTAGAATAATAGAATTGCATCATAGGAGAAGAAATAACTCCCAGACTGTTTTAAAACCACAAATAAAGTCCATTTTTGATGTTTTATAAATCCTATTGGAATGTTTCCAACAACTTTGGAATGTTAAGAGTGGCAGTTGTCATAACGATAAAACAAGGACTTAGAATGTCAGATCAATTTTGTTCAGATGAAGCTTGAGTTACAAAAGGACTCCTGCAAACTGTCAGAAGATCATTTAAGATTCCACAAATAAGTTTAAGTAAGAGAACTGTGTCTTAACACAAACATGTTTTTTTACTGACTTTTTACTGAGATAAACTGTTGGTTTAAATATGTAAACAGTGTTGGACAAACTATTTTTAAACTTTAGTGAGCTAAGCTATTATTGAAAACTCTACAATAAATTAAGCTTCATTACACAAAAGCTACAACCCATAACAATATAGCAAGCAAAGGTTTATGGCAGAAGTAACTTCAAAGCTACTTCACATACCAACCTATATTCAGATCAATGCCAAATAGCTGCCTCACCATGTTCAGTGTTGTGTTGGATCAACATAATACTATAAGAAGTTGATGTTACTTAAAAAGACTAATGCAAATATAGTCATCTCATGAATATCTGTTCCCGTTGACAAAAAAAATATTTAAGTTCATATTATTTAACAAATGCTTTTTGCTGCGGCAGAAATACTAATTTACCACAAGTAAAAAAATGTGTCAACATAATACTATCAGAAGATGGCATAACTCAAAAAGAATAATGCTTTTTTTTTTCTCGGCATGATGCTTACTATTTTTATTATTATTATTACACACTTATTCAGCTTACGTTGTCTGTTTGTCTGTTTGGTACAAATTTTGTAATTGATTTTTCGACCACTTCCCGATGTTCAATTAAGCTGAAATTTTGTATACAGGCTCACTCTCGATGACAATACATGAA
>JAOUQT010000016.1:4016332-4032434 GCA_025769995.1 Xyliphius kryptos | reverse complement strand
ATCAATCCACGACTGGGTTACAATGAACTGAAAAGCCATTGGAAAGCAAATAAAAAGAATTCTACAGAGGGTAAGCTTGTTTTTAAAACTTAAAAAAATAAATAATATAAATAAAATAAAGCAATTGCAAGTGTCCAAAAAACATTAATTATCTTCCGCTTAATCCTCTGTTGGGTATCAAACCAACGTGGGCCACATCTGGCTGAGCTGTGGCAATGCTGGCCCAACGATGGCCACTGGCAAACTACATGTAAACCAAAGGTGGTCCACATCCTAAAACATGCATTTGGCCCACATGTTCCAAAATGGATCGCATAAGAAACAAAGGTGGTCCACATACTAAAAAACATGCATTTGACCCATATGTTCCGAAACAGATATGGCCCACGTCTGTGCTCCCTTGTATGTGTCATCTTTGGCTGGCGCATGGCCCTAATCAGGTTTATATGTGGGCCACACCTTGCAACCGGCAGTTGTCCGACCAACTGCCGATGATCACACACACATACACACACACACACACCCACACGCACCCACACGCGCGCGCGCACACAAAGATTGGGCTAACAATCTTAATGTTGTGGGTTCAAAACCTGGGTCCACAGAAGTTACCAAAGTGTGTGCGCCACTAAAATTGTAATTTTAACATGAACAGCCTTGCGGATTTTTTGCTTTAGCTAGGTACATTGCAGTAGCTTAGAACATCACTTTGCTGTAATAATTCTCAGATGCATTCACTATTCGTTCCACCTGTTGATGCATCTAAATCAATCACTAAGAGCGCGAAATATTTTAAAGCTCACAGTTTATAAGCATGGTTTGCTAAATGCGTTGCATTTTCTTTAAAGAGAACATTCCTATTTAACATGTGCCCATCTTTTATGTATTTGTTACAGTTCAAGTCTATTGTTTGTCATGTCATGTGCTGGCTAGGTTGCCCACTGATGGTTGTCAATAAAAGCCTTCTTTTATGCTTATATTTTAATTTCATAAAGTGTGCACACATTTTCTGAGGTAAACGTCAGTGCACACATGCAGTAGTAAGATTAACTTGATTTTACTCGTAGTGGTCACATGCTAATCTGAGGTATCGTATGTGTGTTATGCAAGCAGTGTACCCTAAGGTATTTTATTTTAATAAACCTTTCAGACAATCTTTAATCTATTTTGTTTTATTGTCTTGTGTGGGCAGGTCTGGCATGTCCACATTTGCTATCATGTGACCTGTGGCAGTAATTAAAGAGCATGGACTATACAATCTGCTGCATCTTAAAGTATATAGAGAAGAAACATGTGAGACAGTGACTGTGGAGGGCATTTATTTAATTAATTCATTCATTATCTTCCGCTTATTCCTTTATGAGGGTCGCGGGAGGGTTCCCCATGCCCATCCAGGGGAGAACATCTCAGGCGCTGGGCAAATACACACAGGACAGGGCGCCAATTCATCACTGGGTACACACTCACTCACACATCCACACACACACTATACAAGGCAATTTAGAGCATTCAATTTTACCTTCATGTTTCTGGAACGTGGGAGGAAACCGGAGGAAACCCACACAGACACGGAGAGAAAATGCAAACTCCACACAGATTGGGATTCGAACCGGGAATCCCCAGCGCTGAGAGGCGAACGTGCTAACTAATAAGCCACTGTGTCGCCGGAGGACATTTTGTTTATGCCATTTATTGTTATTGCACATTTACCTTTGAAAAAAAAGATCCATTGGATACTCATAACATTATAAGCCTGTCAAAACGGGTGAAAACAAAGAGTTGCCCTGACGATTACCCCATAGAATTGTACTGTAAAGTCTTATGTGGTTGCTGATTTTTCTGTTCTAATTCAATAAAGTATCACAAATTGCACCCAAAAGAAGGGAAAATAGGGTTCAAGTTAAGACTGTACCATATTTTTTTTTTAAACAGCAGTAACAAAGAAAAGAATAATAAGAGGAGAATATGGAAGAGTCTATGCCATAACTATTAAACTAACAATAAAAATACAGAACTACTGATTATTAATATGATTAGAAAAAAAAGATGTGGTGGATTAAGTTATTATGACAGGCAGAAGCAATACTCGCTGACATCTGCATTCTGTTTTAAATGAAACCATATGGTCATTAACTCTTGCTTTTGAATGCTGTCAGAGTGCTGTGTATGAACATAAGGAATGCAAAAATGACCAGCATTCATTAGTGCATTCACAGCCTATTCAAATTCATCCACCCACCATCAGTCTAACCACTCACCCATTCTCAATCCATTCACCTGAACATCTGGTCACAAAACAATCGTTTCCCTTACTCACTTACTCACAGTTTATTTGTCCGTTCACCCCACTCATCTTACCTATACTTCAGCTACCCAACATCACCATCTTCCTGTCAAACATTTTTTATTACTTACTCCCTCACACTGATTCAATTATCCAATTTTTTCCCCAACAGTGACAATCCCTCATTCATGTCCTATACATCTCTTTATTCACTACAAAACTCCTATTTGCCACTCAACCAAACACCTACTTACTTGCTGGTACTCATCAGGCCTTGCCAAAAATAATACATATAACCAATCAACTTCTCACCAATCTTTCCATTAACCCGCTTACTCTTTATCCTTTCATTTAGCCAACCATCTTCCACTTACAAACCTTACACACCAACCCATGACCCATCCATCTGCTCACTTGCCCATCCGAACCATTTCCATCCAACCACTAAGACAGTACTTGATTAATCTCTCTTCACCAAACCAATTGACACCACTACCACTGATTTTACCAACAACCCATTAACGTGTCACTTTTTTTTAGCCAACAGTGCATTGAGCCATCTATTTACCTATCTTGCACCCAAATCTTCTTAACTCATTGTCTCAACTAACACCATTTAATTCCCAAATCGACCAATACATATATGCACCCAATTGTTAAGTCACATTTTTATTTATTTATCCATCAATTTATCACACATTTTTGTTCAAACGTATCAAAATATCAAACTGAATCAAACTGTCCGAGTAGAAATGCTGAGAATTTTTTGAAAGAATGGTAAAGACAAATGTAATGCAAGTACAATGTAACACTGCTTCTGCGATGGATTTACTTTTAAACCCTAAATCTTCAAAATGGGTCAAAAATTTCAAAACTTACCCATAACTGCCAAAGCTGTTGCCTTCAACAGTTCATTCTTTATGCTGGAAATCACTTCCAGACCACTGCCATCAAGGTTACATCTATTAATAGTGCCATTTCCCGAACTGATCCAGTAGAGTTTCCCAGTAGAATAATCAACTGACAGTCCTGCGAGGAATAAAGAGTAGTTTATCGTAATTAATGTGCACAAAACTGTGTTTCAACATATATGCAAAAAAGCCAATCAGAGTGATGGAAAACTTGATGATAAGCAAAACATATGCTAGAAATATGTTATATACAGTATACCATGTCAGAGAAGTAAAACCAAGAGGGAAAATCTAAAAATGTTGCTATCAAGTGTTAATGGATATAATTGCCTGAAATTGTCTTTATGTATGTTAACAATAATATTATTCTATAGCTTAATTAGAGAAATGAGACAAAATCTAAATTAGCTATAATCAACCTAAAGTTGTTTGGCCATCTAATTGGTAAGATAATGTAAGTAGCTCTGCAAACCATTTTCATGTTTATAGGTTTTAGTTTATATGAGTGAGTGGAGCCTATGAGTTTACCGACTGGCTCTTTCTGGTTCAGGTGCAAAATCTTGTGGTTACTGCCATCCATGTTTGCCATGTTAATGGTGTTGCCATCAGTCCAGAACATCTTCCTGCATACAAACACATCACAAAATAATTACCATACTTTTTTTTTTTTTTTTTTTGCTTTGTGCCGATCTGAAACCTGGCTACAGGACAACATGCCAGACTTTGCGTTCCAGCTTCTCGGCAGACAGCTTTTCTGAGTGGACCGAAACCGGCTGTCGGGGAAAACCCGAGGTGGTGTCTTGTGCGTGTACACAAACAGAGGTTGGTGTACAACCTGCATATTGCATGCAGTCACAGTAACTTATTGTCATCCCCATTATCTGCCTAAAGTTTTTAAGGCAGTGTTCGTTATTGCTGTTTACATTGCTCCAGATGCAAATGCTAAAAACGTGATAAAGGAGCTGCACAACATCAGCTCACTTTAGAATAAGCAACTGGAGGTGTTTTATGTGATGGCAACCATGTAAACCTGATCAACACGCTGCCGACTTTTTACCAGTATGTTCACATTCCAACGCGGAGAAATAATATACTGGACTCATATCTGCACCAACTCAAGAAACACAAAAAGAGCTGTCCCCTTGGGCAGTCCAACCACGTCTTGATTTTGATTATCCCGGCACACCACCCCCTGCTGCGACTCTCCAAACCCACACAGAAAACCATCACTGTGTGGCCTAGAGATGCCGATGCTGTGCTGCAGGACTTTTTCGGCTGCATAGACTGGCAGGTCTTTAAGGAGGCTGCTAAATGTGAGGGGGAGATGAATCTGGAGGAATATACATCTGCTGTCCTCAGGTATATCAGCGAATGTGTGGAAGACCCCACCTTGCCCGAGGCAAATACCCTGGTCTTTCAGACCCTAACCAACAAACTTAAACGTCTTGGACTGAGCTCCTCCCTCTGCAACTGGGTCCTGGACTTTCCGACCAACAGGCTGCAGTCTGTGAGGATCTCCTCCTCCTCTATAACCCTCAGCATTGGAGTCCATCATCAGACAGGAGGTGGAACATCTGGAAGGCTGGTGCAGGCAAAACAACCTCTGCATCAATGTAAAGAATATGATTGTGGACTTCACAAGGGGCAGACACACCCACCTTTCCCTACATTTACATTTAGTTATTTAGCAGACACTTTTATCCAAAGCGACTTACAGGTATCCCAACTTGGTTAGGGTCAGAACACAGGGAGTCAATTTACCTTGAATCCATGTTTTTGGACTGTGAAAGGAAAGCGGAGAACCCAGTGGAAACCCACGTGGGCACAGGGAGAACATGGAAATTACACCCAGATTGGGATTCGAACTGCGAATCCCCAGTGTTTAGAAGCGAATATGCTAATCACTAAGCCACTGTGTCGCCCCTTATGGAAAAATATTTTTTTAATTTGATGGGTGACACAGCACAGCATCTGTATACTGTATACACACAGATTCAGTGTATAAGTAATTCCTGTTATGATTTACAGGTGGACTACAGCACGCAGTCCTATGCTTCGTCTGATGGTGAGGATGAGGACATTGGACAAGAAGGACTTGAGGACAGAAAATATCCTGGTGAAGTCACTACTTCTACATTTAAGCTCAAGCTCCCATTAAAGGACAGCAAAAAAGAACTCCTGCTGTAAGTTTTGTATAAGTAATCATTAAAGTAGAAATAGTTTAAAAGCGATTCATGTCTTAAAATAAACCGTAATGCTTAAACTCTATCCAGATGTCCTACACCAGGATGTGATGGCAGTGGTCACATAACAGGAAACTATGCATCTCACCGCAGGTATAACACAAATTATTATGGACCTATTCTATTTAAGCATGTGTTTCTTAAGTGAACAGCATGACATCTTCCTCTCAATCTGATACTGAACTAAAATTCATCGCTTCTGCTTTTTTCTTTGTGTGACGCATAAAGTTTATGCACCCAATGCCCCCAAGCTGTACATTAATCAGCACCCATTTGACACTGTTAACGAAATAAAGCTATCATGCTTATGCCAATGTTTTGGAATCTCATCAAAATTTAATGCTTTAAAAGTTTCTAGCTGAATGTAACCACTTCCTCTACATTGAATTAAATTTTAAGATGTTTTATAAACTTTTTTCTATTATTTTGCTTAATTTACCAAAAACATTTGTATTTTTACATTAAATTAATTTAAAAACTGCTTCATAAAAGAAAATGATATTTAAATATGTTCTGTATTGATGTATTGGAAATGTGCGCTTGGAAAACCTTTGTTCTATTTTATTAATTCCACTGATCATATTGATGTATTTTATTTCAATAACTTCATTCTCTAATTGTCTAAATGGCACCACAAAGCAGCTACTGTTAGGGTGGTAAATGATATTTAGCACTGATGATAATGACATGATGAAGGTTTGAACACAACACCAGCATCCTCTAGAACAGGGCAAGCTTGAATCCGGTCCACAGAACTTTGATCAAATTTAATTTCTTCTTCTTTGCCTTTTGAACTCTTTTATAAAATAGGCAGAACAGGAAAAAGGTGTAGAATGTTTAATAATTAACAACTAAATATTTGTATGCGGGCCTCATTAACGTCTGTATGTCTTACATGATAAGTAACTCTTGTGGTTTTCAAAAAATGCAAAATCAGTCATTACTTTATCATGAAAAAACCAACTGGCCTGTCCCCTTTGTCAAATTTTAGATCCTATTGTAGCCTGTGAATCAAAAAACTCGCCTGCTCTAGAATATATCCTGTAGATATTAAAAAGGATTAGAGTATAACCAACAACAAATAAACTGTTGACTTTGATTATAAACCAACACAGTGGAGCAATAATGTGAAGAAGTTTATTAAAGTGCACATTGAGTGGACATGTTGTTTAAAAACTCCAGCTGCACTGCTGTGTCTAATCCACTTGTACCCATGCAATACACAATAACACACCACCACCAATAACTTATCAGCATCAGTGCAATGCCTCAAATCATCCAAAGAGCACCTGCCCTGTGGTGCTATAAACCATTAGAGAACTGAATAAAGGAGAATTGAGTATGAAGAGAAACAGATGGATTTCGATTTTTTAAATTGTATATTTAAAAACTACAATGATTTAGTTATTAATTAATTTGCACACAACAACAATGCAGAGGCAACATAGACAGTAATGTGAGTGTACTATTTTGCCCTTAAATTTCCACTATCTTTTCTTCCTCCTTCCTTTGCTATGATTCAATCTGTCAGCCTCTCTGGGTGTCCTCTAGCTGATAAAAGTCTTCGGACCCTCATGGCTGCCCACACTGGTGAACTCAAGTATGTCTGTGTGCTTATCTTTCTTTTAATAATATCTTCTATGCTTTGTTTACTGCTCAACTGTACTATATACTATTATTCCTACTGCATTCTGCATGTACTGCTGGCATTCAAATGCCAAGCACTGAGATTATTATCAGAAGTTGTCATTAACTGCTTCTTAATTCAAAGTTAGGATTTTATTATGGTACTGAATTTTACATTTTTTGACTTGCAGATGTCCTACTCCAGGCTGTGATGGTTCAGGACACATCACTGGAAATTATGCTTCACACAGAAGGTACATTACCATAGTATTTTAGTCACTCTTGATAAAATAAACTCGGTCTAAAGAGATATTCAGTGGGCAAGATCACAGATTTGATTTTAGAAACAATAATTTTCTCATTATAGCAGGATTCCTATTATAGATATTCAGAAGTGTTTGTTGAATGCTATACACGTTCTACTAAAAACATATTATGCTGTTTGCAGTTTATCTGGATGCCCACGTGCCAAGAAGGGTGGCATAAAAACGACCCCCACCAAGGATGACAAAGAAGATTCAGAGTTGATAAAGTAAGTGCTTCAAAAAAAAAAAGATGTGATATTATATTAAGTCCCTTATTTATAGTCTAGTGTAGGGACCATCAGTGTAGGGGCCATCAGCTGGCAAACCACCAGCAGCTTCCATTTAGACCATGAAACATTTAATTTAGTGAAAATATAAAAATAATGTGGCGGCATGGGGTCTTAGTGGTTAGCATGTTCCCCACTCAGCGCTGTGGATTCCCAGTTTGAATCCCAATCTGATTGGAGTTTCCATGTTCTCCCCATGTCCATGTGGATTTCCTCTGGGTTCTCCGGTTTCCTCCCCCAGTACAAAAACATGGATTAAAGTTAAATTGAATGCTCTAAATTGTCCCATAATGTGAGTATTTTTGTGTGTGGCTGTGTGAGTGAGTGAGCGCAGCGATGGATTGGCACCCTGTCCTGGGTGTATCTGCCCAGCGCCCAAAACGTTCTCTCATGGATGGGCATGGGAAACCCCAAAGCGAACCTAGTAGAGGATTAAGTGGAAGATAATGAATGAATGAATGTAATTATAAAAGATGTTCTTCTATTGTCTTTGTGGGTTCATCCCACATCTCAAAAACAACTAGTGAATTACCTGAACCATTGCATACCATTATAATCCCATTAAATGTCCTAGAACACAAACACCAAAATAGTTTGTGTTGTTAAAAGTATAATAATTAAACATTATTATAAAACAATACACATTCTTATTAAATCATCTACCCACAGCAGCCCAAGATAAATACCAAAAACGAAGCTCATTATAGTTTCACATGGTTCCATGTGAAAAAAAACACATCAGGAAAATAATAATAGTGTGATGATAATCAATAATTAGTAATTCATGTAAAACATTATTTAATTAAGGACTGAAGTAAAACAACATATTAGCAAGCATCACAACAAACTTGTGAGGGTTTTAAAAGTAAAATAAAAAATGTTTAAAGATTTTTGCATACTTATTTAGAACTAATTGTAAATTTTAGTTTGAGTTAGTCGGCCATAAGCATTATGAGCAATTTAAAGTAGAATGTGGTATTTTGTTTTTATTTTTAAATAACAAGACATCTTGGAACTACAGTGAAATGGAATATTTAATAACAGTTGAATGTGCTGTTTGGCCACTAAGGCAGTGAAAGCTAGGAAGAATATGGTGATACATATTTAATTGAATATGTGATAGGGAATATTGGTAAATATGGAGATGTGCTAGAAGGGCATGACTCAATATATACATTTAAGACCTTAGACATAATTTTAAAATATTTAGACCAAAAGTTTTTGAACTAAGGGACAGACAATGAACATACGGCTTACAATACAGGATGGCAAAGCATTAGTTACAAACGTTTGTTATATCAGTAGGTAGTTAGTAGATCTAGAGAGTTATGAATTGGCTCTACTGTAAAGATCCTTTGAACAACCCCATACTGTCGCCAAACCAAACCTTAAACTGTATTAACTAACATCTTGCACAGGGAGCACAAGATTGAATCATATGATGTTTGTCCACTGATCTGTAAAACGTATCCAATTCACATTCTCAAGCATTTTCTTTTTAAGTGTGAGTCCAAAGTCATAATACACTTATTGAATATTAAATATATCCTTTAGAGGAATCCATCCATCCATTATCTTCTACTTATTCCTCTACTTGGGTTGCGGGGGGGGGTTCCCGTGCCCATCAAGGGGAGAACACCTGGGCAGAAACACCCAGGACAGGGCAACCAATCCATCACACATCCACACACAAACACTATATGGGGCAAATAAGAGCATTCAATTGACCTGGAATCCATGTTTTTGGACAGTGGGAGGAAACCGGAGAACCCGATTTAGGTTGGGAGATTAAAATTTCCAAGATAGCTGAGCAAAAATACAAGTTCCATCCATCTATTATCTCATCTTAATCCTATACTAGGATTCCCATGCCCATCCCGGCATGAATGTATCACTGGGCAGATACACCCTGGACAGGGCGCCAATCTCTTACTGGGCACACACACACATTGAAACACATAAATACTATATAGGGGCAATTTCTATTGGAGCAATTGATAGCAGCCAATATACATTAAATTCATGTTTTTTGACTGTGGGGGAAAAAGAAAACCCGGGTAATCAATCCACACAGTACTGTGTGGGTAATCCACACAGACACAGGGAGAGCATCAAAACTGGATCCCCACACTAAGTAGTATTTAATTAAATTTTAATTTTAGTTAATTTGAATTATTTACCAAGCAAAACATAAGATTAAAGATTAGAATTTTGTTTTTATCAGTTAACATGGATTTGTCCAACATTAGCATGTAATTCATGAATGATTTACTGTTTCAACAAAAACGAGGACAAACAAGAGCAGTAATAAAATTCACTTAAACAACACCAAAAACAATAAAACTTTTTATTTTACTTTGTTTGGAGAAAACGGTAATTAATCTGACTTTTTTCTCTACAAAGCACAAAAACAATAAGGACAAACCTTTGACTTACAGGACCGCTTCAAATTTTTTTTTAAATATAGATTTTATTTTATTTAATCTTAGTTTTAATTTCTCATATCAGATGACTAAGCATTTACTTAAAAATGTCTTGTTCAGGTGCCCAGTTCCCGGCTGTGATAGTATGGGTCACATCAGTGGGAAATATGCCACCCATCGCAGTGCCTATGGATGCCCACTGGCCGCACGCAGACAGAAGGAAGGTCTTTTAAATGGCACTCCTTTCTCCTGGAAGTCCTTTAAGACAGAGGGACCCACATGCCCCACTCCAGGATGTGATGGCTCAGGTCATGCCAATGGCAGTTTTCTTACTCACCGCAGGTACTACAACGTAAATAAAACTCTTGACAGTAACAGTCCAGTCGACAGTGCAAAATAAAGACTCTGGGTAAATGACAAATATAACCCAATTTTGTATTTTAATTTTAAATGAAAAAAGAAAATGAGAAGGGTGAAACAAATGGCAATAACAAATTACCACCAATGTCCCAAAGTTATTCACAAAATGGACCTAAATATTCTACTTTTATATATGCAATCAACATATTTCAAAGGGCTGCAGCATTTAAACTTGTGCATAATATATTTTAGACTAGTTTATTAAAGCAAAAGACGTGAGAACTGGCACACGTGCAATGATTCTTATTAGCATTGTTAGTCAGTTTTGAAGTTATTATTAATATGATAATATTTCTGCAGATATGTTGGTATAAAAAACAACATTGAGACCGACTTGTGACTGTTTTATTTTTAACTCTATCTTATTCTTTCAAAGTCTGTCAGGTTGTCCAAGAGCGACAGCTAACAAGAAAAGAGCAAGGTTCCCAGGAGATGATTACATCAGCAAGAAATTCAGGGCAAGTGATGGTAAGTGGAAATGGCAAATTTGGATCAGCAGGATTTATTTTTTTTTGCAAGTAATAATGCATTTTTTTCTCTAGTTCTTGATAATGATGAAGACATAAAGCAGCTGAACAAGGAGATCTGTGAACTCAGTGAGTCCAACTCGGAGATGGAGGCAGATATGGCCAACTTACACACACAGGTTAGAGGCTACCAAAGATTTGTAGTTTTTCAACACTGTGTTTGAGTGTATAAATGAATTTAACCCTGATTAAATTATACAGTTTCAGGTTGCTTTTCACGTTCTTTTACAGTCTCAGGTTTTTGCAAGCAGCAAAGTGTGTTAAGTGGCAATCATTTTCTGTACTTACATTTACATTTAGCCATTTTAGCAGACACTTTTATTTAAAAAAAAAGCAATGTATGGATTAGAGAACAACACAAGTCAGTAGTTAAGGATAAACCAGTCACACAGTAGTATAATCAAACCTGACAATTATACAATCTGGCTTTTTTCTCTCTTAGCAAGTGCTCTGTACTTCGAAGTCCATGTGGATAGGTTCATCGTGGTCGCATTATGGTTCCTCAAACAAAGGAAAACATTTTTTTTTACTTATATGTTATATCTTGGGCGGCACGGTGGCTTAGCGGTTAGCATATTGCCTCTCAGGGATTCCTGGTTCGAATCTCAATCTGGGTGGAGTTTCCATGTTCTTTCCATGTCCACGTCGGTTTTCTTCGGTTTCCTTCCACAGTCCAAAAACATGGACTTAAGGTAAATTGAATGCTCTAAATTGCCCTATAGACAGTGTGTGCATGTGTGTGTGTGTGGGGGGGGGGAGTGTGTGCCCTGTCCTTGGTGTATTTGCCCAGCGCCAGAGATGTTCTCCCCATGATGGGCATGGCAAACCATCGTAGAGGATTAAGCGGAAGATAATGAATGTTATATGTTAACAACCTTATCTGTTATTACTTAACTGTTAACTGACCCAGTTGAAACTAACAGAGTATTTCTCTATATTTTTAATTTGTCCTAAAATTTTTGAGTGTGTTAAAGGCATCAATTTCCATATTTGTTTACAATCATTCAAAAATTAAGAACATCACTGAAAACACAGTTTGCCTTGTTAAACAAACGTCTAAGTATATTAACAAAATACAGATTTTCCGTCTTATTTAATATTTCAAAACACCTTTGCTTTAAAGATATCATCATTGGAGAAGAACTTGAAAAACATGGAAGAGGAAAATAAGCTAATTGAAGAGAAAAATGAAGCTCTGTTTGTGGAGCTGTCTGGCCTGAGTCAGGCTCTCATCCGTAGCCTGGCCAACATACGTCTCCCACAGATGGTGTGTAAACTTGCTGCCCTCATTACAATGTGGTATATGGTGTGTTATTTCAACATAGAGTTTATGAAGCATTTATTCTATCCAAACTAAATCATGGAAGTGCTGTTTGAGAATTAAATTAGGCTTTAGTAATACTGGTGTAGATTTTGTAAAATGCATTTGGTAATGTAGCATGCTCTTATACAGAGATCTTGGTAAATACTATGTACGTACTATTTAGCTGCATATTTTGATAGTACAGAACATATTTTAGTGGATCTAAACCAGGACTTGCCATAAATAGTATTAAATAAAACACTGACGTAAAGCTTTTTGAGACACAAGAAGACACACACATGATCCAATATGTGATCATCTGATCTATCACTCTTAAGTTAATATAGCAAAAAAGTACGAGGGGATGTGAATTGTTTTAAATTAATCGCAGAAAAGAGGTGTTGTTAGGCATGAAGCAAAGCAGAGTACAATTACGCCTCATTCCCGTCATTTATTCACAATAATGCACAATCTCAAATGACTTATTGCTTTTATAAAACACTTCCAAACACATTTTAATAAAAAAAAGGTTTAATTCATTAAAAGCAAAATTTCCAATAAACTGATCCTAGTTTAGTCCATTTTGTATAATGAACGCTGATCGCCTTCTTTATTAAATTACAGAAAGCAGTTTATTAAAAAATCATTGGGAAATAATGTATTGTACATCGTACAATAATGTATTGTACATTCATACACATGTGACAGCTCAGCCAGTGAGATTTAAGGACTGGACCTACCCATTTTATAAAGGGGTACACAGAATCCTACTGCATACCCGCAATATTTCCCATTTAAATTGACTTAAAAATGTTGTGACTTTGTACGGAGTTTATACTATGAACAAAAAGCTTACATGAGCTACAGGATTTTTTTTAATGTTTATTCAATTCTATTCTTTAGCAGGAGCCAATCAGTGAACAGAATTTTGATACCTATGTGGACACCTTAACCCACATGTTCACCAACAAAGAGTGCTACCAGAATCCTGCAAACCGTGCCCTGCTGGAGTCCATCAACCAGGCTGTCAAAGGCATAGAGGTGTAAACACAAGCTGGGATCAACTAGATTGCAGGAATTAGCATTACCCTAAGACACTGTGGCTTCAAAATGATACCATAACAATACTTGCGCACTGTTAAAGGACATTCAGGTTTTATATGTAATTCATGAAGAGCATCATGAGGCCATGTGCCACTTAGGATGGAAGGACCAAATTTTTAAATTTAGCCTTGCTGCTTTATCACTTTGACAAAAGTAATATAACCCAAATGTAAAACTAGGCACAGTACCTCTCCTTATGAGGTGTTTAAGAGGATAAATACCTCCTACTTATGACCAGCTCACGCCTGTCCAAGGCTTTCCTCTGTCGTCAGTGGATGAAAGCTGTAGGAAACAAGCTGTGAGATCGGTGTGTGTATATGTTTGTGTGGTTGACATGTAATGTCTAAAGGTACTTTAAGAATTCCTGGCATCCCTTAATGAATCATGATTAGCATACAGCTCTGCTGTTGTTTGTATGATGTTTGATGACGTCTCATATTTGGTGAAAATTTGTTCCAGTCCCATTTAGAAATGGTCATTGTATTTGAAAACATAGATATTGCACTTCCGTCATAGTTTGTAGAATTATTAATTATTATGATTATCATTATGATTATTACTACGACTACTACTGTTTTAATTCAATCTTTGGTATGTGATTTAAATTTATTTATTGATGTTTGCCTAATTATTTTGCTTATTTATTCACCACTGTCTATTTAAGAGCCTATTTATTTTACACCACAATATACTATAAGCAGCTTTTCACAGCATATGTAAGAACAGTTGCCCTCCAAGTTGAGAAAGAGGCAATATTTTAAAATATCAACAGCAAGTGTTTTATAAACCTTCCTATTTATTTTAAAGACAGAGATTTTTAATCTCTTTTTTAAGTGCAAATATTTTTTATCAATTTTTTATATTATTTTGTAATATTATCTTTTATTTAATGTTTTGTTTTCCATAAAAGTATTTTGACACCCTCCGCATTGACGTGGGTATAACAGATACAGTATGATGTATTTATTATTATTTATGTAATATTTAAGTACAAATTGAATGGAGATCTTGTTGCAATATTTATTTTGTAAATGTACCTGTGTTAGTGACCTGCTACATATGGATAGAATTTTGCCCATCCGTTGGTGATCAAATAAAGGGAATTCTATCACCACTGGTGTCCGGACCTGAAAACTGACTAAAGCAATAAGGTACAAGAGAGGGTGCATTATTGTAAATGAATCACGGGACAGAGGTTTAGGTTAGGTTAGGCCAAACAATGATTTCCATGATTTATTTACACTAATGCACACTAGGCACTAATGCCTTATTGCTTTTTATAAAAATGATTACAAACACACTATAAAAAAAAGTATTTGATTCATCACTCTAGTCCAGTTCTTAAAGTGAACGATAATTGCTGAGTAACAGATTTCCGGGTTTTTTTTACAATCCAATATTGCCATCTAGTGGCTAAACTACAAAACGCAGTTTATTAAAAAAAACTGAAAAATAAGGTATTGTATGTCAGGCATTGATACGAATGTGAAGCGGTCAGAGGTGTTTGTTAATGTCAATGATGTCATGGCTGGACCAACGGCTCAGCCAATCAGATGTAAGGACCGGAACTACCCGTTTTATAAATACTGAAAGGCTGACATCTACTGGATGAAATCAGGTACTACTTTACTACTATTGGAATCGCTACTTCCTTTTAGTTGAATTAGTCAACTTTAAGCGATAATTTATTTTAAAATCAGAATCGCTATATTGTAAGCACTTAACTTGACTCTACTTAAAGATTGAAACGGCTTGCCTTCAATTTGAACCGATTTCTTATTTAATGACCCAATTGGATTATACACCAAGATTACTGTGGGGAAATGATATGACGTAGGTTGAAGTACAATTGTTGAAATACTTTTGAATAATTTTGATAAACCAAACGAATTAGGAACAACTCGTTTGCGTGACGTCATTGAGTCGCTGTTCAGTGTTTACATCCAGAGCGGTGAGCGGACTGACTGCTGTAATGGCAGAGGAAGAAGACTGGAGGAAGAAAAAACAGTGAGCGTTTCAAGAAAACAAAGGAAACTGTATTTTTTTTCCAGTAAGACAATTCAGTAAAAAAACCCGAGTGGATGTGTTCAGCTCTCAAAGGAGATTTTCTACAGTGAGCTGAAATTTCTGGTAGGAAAGAGCTCGGTTTTATCCGGATCGACGGCATTCTACTGGAGGTGAGCCGAATATTCTGCCCGATAAAACCAAATTGTTATTTGCAATCAGTTATTCATTCGTATTAACCATATAAAACACAATCTAGGTTAATGCACACGTAAGTAAGCATTCGTTTCAAATAGTAAGATAATATTCATATTGGAAAATTATTTGAAAATGATCTTTTTCTGTTTCCTAATTTGCATCAGATGGTTGATCAAACGGTCTGTGTCAGTGATGTAGCCTGTTATTTTGGAAGTATCGTGTTATTAATGCATACTGAGTGAAAGCCTATGGCGCAGCAGCATTCTGAGCACATTCTCCTGTGGAGGACTTGTGGCTGTTTTCCTCAGTGATGATTTTTTTTCATAACACATGAGGAGAACATACTCTGGATGATCAAGAGTGTCCCCCATTAAAATGTGTTTTCAGACTGGCCTTCTTAAAGTGTAAATAAATGAATTCATTCATTATCTTCTGCTTAATCCTCTACAAGGGTCGGGTGGGTGTGT
>JAOUQT010000016.1:3991627-4008050 GCA_025769995.1 Xyliphius kryptos | reverse complement strand
GACCAATGAAGAGTGCATTATTTCTGAAAAAATCAAGTGTTCTTGAATTGTTCTCTAATTTTGATCTCCAGTGTATAGAGTTAAGCAGAAGATAATGAAAGAATGATCAGAACAGAAGATAGATACATTATCAGATTTATTTTTGATAGATGTAAAAGTCTTGTATTAGTCAAGTACAACATCTCATTATCTTCCGCCTACTCCTCTACTAAGATCGCAGGAAAGGTGCCCATGCCCATCCAGGGTAGAACATTTTCAGACACAAAATTTTAAGGGTAAATTAAAGCAGCCAATTCACCTTGAATCCATGTTATTGACCTGTGGGAGGAAGCAGAGAACATGAAGAAAACCAATGCAGGGGGAATATGGATCCCCATCGCAGAGAATAAAACATACATATCATACAAGTCAAGTGACCATCTCGCCCAGGCATTCATAGCTTTCACTGAAGGAAAACTGTAATGATGCACAGTGTCATGCCACTTGCTTATTCAAGAACCAAAGAACCAGACAAAGAAAATAATATTAATTTTTGTTTATTGTTGCTGACTCAATATGACATGGTTATTAGTGGAACAGTAACTAAATAACATAAATTAATACTGTAAGTCTGAAATGGCATTTCTATTCCAGTTAAATCTTTGAAATACAATATATACACATATTTATTTTTATAGATTTATACTGGCATGAATACACTAACTAAAGACATAGTCTTGCAAATGCTACTCAAGGCTGGTGTTAGCTAACTTAAATACAATTTTCTTACATGTTGAATGATTTTAAACAATAGTTTTTCAGTGAACACACAGTAAATATTTAAAAAATATATCTTGTACTTAAAAAGGTACATTGGTTTAGTACCAACGATGAAAACTGAAAAATTGTTAATGGATACAAATGATCCATGTGTCTCTGCCAGTTTCTAGTATTAGAAGTGCTTGTTTTATATATGTGGTCATGAAAATACTTTTCTTTCTCCTTCATAATGCACATCATGAGAGGTATATTATGCAACCCCATTATGTGGAATTTTCTGCATCCATTTAAACCAGTGATGGTAATTTTGTGTATATTTGCTTCTACAATGCTTGACTATAATCAATTGGACTTTGGTCACACCAGTAATTATTAACTGAGGCTGAAGTGTCCTGCTGCACTGTATGATATTATCTACAAAGAACGGTTATAATCAAACTTGTTCAAAAGTAATAAGAAATCAATGAAAACCACTGGCCAGCATATATCACTGTAGCTTCAGCTGTCATTTCTAAAGACCTTAAAGAACTCTTTAAACTCTACAATGAATTCAATAAATTCAGCAAATTCTGAGAATGTCTCATTTTTAGTACAGATGATATTTGATTATCAGCTTTACTGGATTGTAACACTACTGAAATTAAAACTGTAATAATCTTATTATACTCCTTATTTATATTCAATTTACAAGGCTTACAATAAATTAATCAGCACCATTAACAGTACTACTGGTAAACACGTCACCTAAATCTGGTATTCATAATGCATTATAAACGCATTTGTACAGCTTTTTAAAGTATTCATAATGCTTTATAATACTTGTACTATAGATGTACATAACCACACACATAAGTGTTAAGAACATGTCATAAGGCTTTATAAAGTGACAATGCATTATAAATTATATATTTTAATTGTTCATCAACTTATAAACATCCAAAGAATCAAAAGTTTAAATGTTAGGTCATGTTGTAATTCATTATGTCACTTTGTGTTACAAAGCTTTAGTCAAACTGTTATAACAAAATTTATGACTATGATTATGAACATCTATGTAAATTAACAAAGGCTTATGACAAATTTTATAAAGCGTTATGAATACTTTATAAATCTTTATGAATGCACTTATAATGCATTATGAATACCGGATTTATAGAAAGTGGTACTGGATTTACCTTCACTCTCTCTTGATTAAAAACACCTGTGATTTCTTTTGCCATTTTCTATTTAGCATGTTTTTATAAGCTAATCAAGTGTATGTACAATCTTTTTCAAATGGCACCCCTCTTTAAGGTTTATGGTATATTGATTTTTCAAATGAAAAAAAGTTAACACATCCTCTGTTTAAAATGTTTTGTCCATTTGTTATGCAAGTTACTATTTAGCTCTTAACACAATAGGGTGAAATATAAAAAATGTGGCATGTACAACAATAATAGATTAATGTTTTATTTTTAAAACTAGTTAAATAATTATAAATATGTTCACTACAGGGGAGGCGTTAACTTACTTACTTTAGAAATACAACCAAAAATGAAATTTAAGCAAAAAGGTCATAACTTTTGCAAACCACCATACCCTCAACCAGTAGTCCTCATTCAAACCTACAAACAAAAAGCCATGTTTTCTACCATTATTTCCTGCAACAATTTGTTTTTAGTAAAATTAATAAAGAGTGAAATCTGATTTGACTGTAAAATCTTTGAGACTATTACGACAGCACTATCTATGTCAATGACATTAGGATGTATTTGAATACATATACATTTTGTTTAATAGGAATTGGTGAAAGTGTTGGAAAATATTAGTTGCAAATTAGTTCTTGATTAAAGTGATTGAGTTTAGTCACTTCTAGAGAATGGGTAGTTTGACTGCTATAAAATGTGTAAATGAGATAAACTAAAAACTTAGGCTAGCCCTGACTGTTAGCAGTTAGTGAAAGTAATTGGTTGACCAGTCATCAGACATTTTTCAGATTAATTTATTTCATTAAATACGTCTTTAAATAGATCAATTTTGTGACATCTAAATTTCAGTCCCTTTAATACAGTTAGTACTGCTACATTATAACGAAACAGAAATCAACTTTACAAACAAGTTTAAGGCCAATTACAATGCTAACAGAAAAGCTGCATTGATTTTAATGTGATGGAAGAGTTGACATGGAGACCGACTACTTTCTTACTTTATTTTAATAAAGTGTGACATTACAGATGTCGCATTTTCAGTGTTGTTGATTGTGCGACACTGAGACGTACCCTGCCTGACTTACTGAATTCCAGAGTGAGTAGCCGGCCAACACACTTTTATAATTAACTGTATACATAAAAATAGTAAAATATAATTCGTTTTCTTAAAATCTGTCTTCATGGTGGTAACGTAAAGAGACTGAAGTATCTGACTAAGACTGAAAAGCTTTTCTGGGAAGCCAAACGGTTATTAATTATTTTATGTAATAGTACAATAATGTCCTAATGTCAGAGTTAAAGATTTTGGTTCACGTCTTAAGTAAATAATTAAATGTTATGGCTGTATTACGGCACTATATAATCTAATAATATACAGTCAAATGTCAAATAATATCCACAAACTGTTTAAACAAAGCAGCATACATTGTATCTTTTGAAAAGCCCTACGGTTTTGTAGTTTTGTTAATTATAACAGGAATTTAACATTTAAGCAAACAAAGTGTGATCAATAATGTGTAAATGGTGTCAGGGTTGGAAGATTGGGTTCAAATCTTAAATTTTAATTTTGGGTTGTTTTTTTATGAACCAAAAATTGAAAATTTGCTAAAACATTTCAAATCAACTTATAGTTAGTTGACCAATAAGTGACTGCCCTACTCAAAATACTTCACCAAAGCTTTAACAAATAAATAGCACCTAGTGGTTTTTGGTCCCTCTTGGTTAGTTTAAAGGTGGACAAAATGAAGCTAAATACTCACTGAGGTTAAAATAATTACATGAGTAAGGTTCTACAGTTTTACAGGCACATTCCAGAGGTCTGTGGGTTATGTAGCAAGTGCCAATGAGTGGGACAACTGTTCTTACACAAGACCTTCACGTGATCACCTGCTGTATGACAGACCGTTCATGAGGACATGACTTTTTCCTGCAATGTAGCCTCTTTAACAGTCGCTGAAGTTTGTGAGAAAAGTTTGTGTTCATCTTTCTGTATACAAGGGGCATGGCGAAGCTGCTGGAGAAGGCCAGCAGCTTGGTAAAGCTTCTCAGAAAGGCATAAGTTCCACCTGGTCGCAATGCAGGTGCCTCTGCCACTGTCAGTACAAGAAGCATGGTGTAGTATGGTGTCCAGAGAGCAAACTGCATGCCAACACAAGCTAAAAGAAGCCTGTGGATAGAGGGATCCATTCTTCCTGAGTCCTGATCCAGTGGTGTTGCTTCTTTGCGAATGCGCATAATAAGGCAGAGGGCGTACAACACAGCAGTGGCAGGCACGGCATAACCAATGAGTGTCATGATCGCATCTGCTGCCTCTTTATTTTGCATCTTGGAACACTCTAAGATTTTGGCAGAAACATGGTTGCAAACATAGAACAGCAATGAAGAAAAGCTTGTAAGCACGGCACCACCCCAGATGAAGCCGCAGACATGTTTGGTATTGTAGACACTAGACATGTAGGTGCGGGGCAGTGCCCGCTCAATGTAGTAGTCCAAGCTGAGCAGTGCTGTTGAGTACATGATAACCAGCGATGAAATGTTAAACAGAATTAGAAGCGTTATGTATACCTCATCATTGGGTTCCCACACAGGCCAGAGTGTAAAATGTGAGCCCAGGAGCTCAACTGGGGCCACCAGGTTCAACACAAGCCCAGCTACAGCCATGTTTACAAAGTAGACATCAGGCATAGTCATAGACACCTTGTTAGAAAGGTTCACAGCCACCAGCAAGCCATTGTAGCAAAAGCCCACGGGAAAGCAAATGACAAGATAAAGAAGTGAGAGGATGGACAGGGTGAGGTCTGCATCCTGGCAAAAAGACAGGTCTGTCCCGTCTTCGGTTGTATTTTGTACCATACAGCTCCACATGGCGAGACCACGCCGGCGTTTTGTTCACGTTCAATCAATCAACTGCAAAGACAATCAAAAATATTCTGTTATTAAAAGCTTTTGTTATAAGAAAACAACAGTTTCTTACAAAGAAAAATTCATTACTCTTGCAAAATATTATCAGTTTACATTAGGCTTGAAATTTATAAATTGGATTTTTAAAAATAAACTAAACATCATAAAAATACAGTTGCAAAGCATTTATACCTCCAAATTCTGATCTCACATTGGTTTACAGACCTCCTCTATACTTTTACTGTTACTCAATACACTATTTCTCCATATGTCCGTTATGTCTTATGCAACCTAAACAAGACACCAAATATTTCAGGTTTAAACAGAACCACAACTGGGAAGAAGGAGGATTTATGGTATGAAACACAATGTCTCAGTATGAGAGTGGGTTTCAGTAGTTCATGATAAGGTCACTGTGCAGTCTTGACTATGCAGAAAGCTCCACTTTACTCCTGAGAACAGTTCTGAACACACAGTCTGCCCATTAGAAAAAGCTATGAATAAATGAATAATACAGAGAATATTCTGTGTATTCTGTACATATAGGCATACAGTAAAAGGACCACAGAAAAGCACACAGTCAGAAAAACTAATGATTAAGTACAATTTAAATGATGCAGATAAAACACACACAATTGTCTGTTCATCAAATAAAATACTGCTCTTGGTTAAGAAGATTTTACTCAATCAAAGGTAGGCTGGCTACTTGTCTGCTTACAGGTGTGACAACATTTCATGACCTGATCCCCAGCTAATGATCAGGAATGTGAGTGTGGCGCAAGCAGTATTACAAAAAGAATTGCAAGCTGACTTTGAAAGGAGCAGGAATAACAGTTACATAAAGAATAATCTACCATATCTAACATTTCCTCTTTTACATTTAATGTATATTAATAGTCAAATTATTTTGCAAATTATAAGAACTCACTACAGCACCATGAACATTCTCCACTTACAGTTCAGGCCAAAAGTTTGGAAACATCCTCTTATTCAATGTTTTTTTTTTTCTCCATGACTATTTACATAGTAGATTCTCACTGAAGGCATCAAAACTATGAATGAACACATGAGGAGTAATGAACTTAACAAAAAAGGTGAAATAACTAAAAACATGTTTTATATTCTAGTTTCTTCAAAATAGTCACCCAGAATAGAGTAGTTTGCTCTGATTACTGCTTTGCACACTGTTGGCATTCTCTCAATGAGCTTCAAGAGGTAGCGCGGCGGGGGTCGACGCCCGGCGTGGGGTGGCACGGAGCTGGCCGCTGAGAGATCCGGACGGGGCGTCTGCGACTCCTTCACGAAGATCAGGCGGGGACGGCGGGGCCTTTCGACAGAGCCCCGGGCCCCAGGGTAGAGAAGGGAGTGGGGGGGCCCACAGGGAGGGGGTGCCTATTAGGTGTGCCTATTAGGGTTAATTAGTATTATTAATTAAAATGTCAACGTTGTGCAAAGCAGTAAACATGTTTTCAGTTATTTTACCATTTTTGTTAAGTACATAACTCCACATGTGTTCATTCATAGTTTTGATGTCTTCAGTGAGAATCCACAATGTAAATAGTCATGAAAATACAGAAAACACATTGAATGAGATGTGTCCAAACTTTTGGCCTGTACTGTATATTGTCTAATCTATTTTGCAATTGTAATAAGGTTGACTTTATAACAAACCCCATTGTGCATTACCTACACCAATCCCAATAAAGTATAGGAGCCTTTCACCTGTCACGCTCCAAGCTGTACCCATTTAAAGAATTAAACATCAACAGTGCCATCAAACTGGATCTCACACGGTGGTCTAACTGAAATATATCCCCTCTTGGGAATAAACAACTCTGCTCCTATGACACTGTTGTTAGTGATCTGCTATTAGTTCTGCCATCGGAATTTTGACATTGCCATGAGAAGGGGAGGCAGGAGTGTAGGATTACCTCAGAAAAGGTCTTACTTACAATGCAGCCCCCAGGGCACAGGTGTAAATCATAACTCTGTGTTCACAGAAATTCATAATTCAGTAAATGTAGTTACTATCCTACTACTCTAGCAATCTGAACACCTAAATCTGCATTATCTGTTTAATAAATTAATTGTTTTTGGAGGGCAAATTGTATTTTTATCATTAGACTGAAAGCCAGTAGCATTTAGCATTTAGCTTAAGCTGTGTGACGAAAAAGAATTGTTGGACACATTCGTCATTTTAGAAACATTTGAGGAACATTCAAGAGTCCCTGGCAGACATCAGAGTGCATGATTGCAGCATCGCACCACATTATTAGGTGTCGTTTTTATGCATAGTACTCTTGCATAACACTCTCATCTTGGCACTCTTAAGAATAAGTGCAGAGGGAGAGACACTAAGCAAAAATAAGGGAAGGTGAGCAATAAGGCTACTTCATGCTTAATTCCTGCTGGAATGTACAACCAATTTTCCTGAGCTAGATCACATGACTGCACATCTAGGATTTGCATGTGGTGCTGGCCAGATTAAGTGTTACAACAATGTAAACTAAAAGACAACGCACAGTGTGTAGAAAAGTAATACATGTTTAAAGCCAAGAAAGTAACCAGAGTTGGGTGTAAATTTATAGGACGTGATTAAAGATGGCTATTAAAAACTGCTGTTAAAAGTGAACTTCAGGCTGCTCCATGCAAAAAAGAACTACCTTTCCATGCTTTCTAAGTTTATCACCCATCCTAATAGGTATTTTTCAAAATATGTGTCTGACATTTATTAAATTATAAAGTAATGCATTGCAAAATAGTATAAAACCCGTTACTATTATCATTATTACATTTACATCAAGTAAACAAGATTAATTATGCTTGTTTTGTAATCACATACACTAAGATATATAAAAGTTATATAATAATTCACAATTTTGTTTAACACAGTGAAACTAAAATGACCAACATTTTACCTCTTATAATTATTATTGTTGATTAAACTTGCCATTATGTTCTTGATTCATTTGATAAAGTCAGATCACTAGCCTCTATACAGCCCTGACATATCCTATAAATCGTGTAAACATTAATTTACACATAAGTGGTCACATCTTGGTGGGTTTTATTAGCCAGGAGGGAAAATAAATAAATAAATAAAACCAATCTTTTGAACTCTGGTATGTCACCCATAATGTTGTGTGCATTGGAATATTTTGAGCAAAACTGTGCTCCTACCCTGCTAATTGAACCTTCACACTCTGCTCTTACTGGTGCAATGTGCAATTAATAAAGATTGGCCACCAGGCTGCTCCAATTTAACCATGAACCCTCCCACACTAAAATGACAGGTGTTTGTTTCTTTGTCCAACCCCTGTAGATCAGTAATGTAAAACTAAAGGAATCTTGGCTTCCTTAATCCGCTGTGAAGCCACTGTGCAGCAATAATTGCGTTCCAATCTATTACTGTGTGAGTTTTTTTAACTCTGCAATGTTTGTATGTTCCCCCACATGAACCGCGACTTAATCTTTAAAGCTATTACATTAAACTTGCATGTATTAGTTTACACCAGATATCAGAAAACCATTCATTTCAGAAATCATTATTTTCATGGGATACTATACTACACGATACTTACACAAATGTGAACAATTGCAATCAGGATTTTGTTTGGCCTTTTTTTCCTAACAAATTACATATTTTTGCAAAAGTTTGCAAAACACCAATTTTAATAAAGAATTCAACCATAGTCTAATTACTCTAGAAAAGGTGTCCAGTAGTTTACAATTACTATAAAACAAACTTTATAAAAAATAAAAAATAAAAAAAAACACCCCTTTCCAACATGACAGTCATCCTAAACATACAAGTAGGTCTCCTGATATGAATCCAATTAAACCGCGTCACTCTCCATCCAGCATCCAGACTTTAAGAGGTCACTCTTGAAGAATGTAAGAAGATAGAGGATAGAGGTTGCAGTGTCCCCAGCTTTTTGTTCCATGTTAAGACCTAAAGGTTCACGGCATCACTTCTAATTGAATAAATGAAGTGTAACAGGCTAATTTTAAGACTTTTTGCGAAATATAAAAAAATATACAAACCCTGAAAGAGGTCCCAAATATAAGCACCATTGTATGTATACACAAATAAATAATTACAATATATACAAATGTAGGTAATAAAAGGCCCAAGTTAGGCTTCTGAGAAGCAAGTTGACCAAAGTTAACGCCAAAAGACCTGAAATGCCTTAGCTCAAAAAGGAACATCAGAACTTCTAAAGGCCTCCGCAGTCATGCTGTTAATGAATGTTAATGTTTAGAAGTGTACCATCATGACCACATTAAACAAGAGTGCATTCATTTAAAGTTCACTCCTCACCAGAAAGAGCTTTGGTCATCTTTTTGTAGTTTGCCAAATTGGAAAAGCCAAAAGGTTATTGGAAAATTTTTGATTAGACCATCCCTATAACTTCCAATTAAGAAGCATTTTTTTCAATAGATAAAACGATGTGGTCTGTGCACAAAGACAACATTAAACCTTAACACGGATAAGAATGAATTAAAAAATTTCATTTTGTGAAATTGTGGCCATATTTGCCACAATTATTGCCATTTAATGGGGTACATACTGAATACGAAAGGCTCACATTTTCCACCATGCATATGTATTATTGGTTCTGTTTCACCAATAAATAAATTAAACTACAGTACGTTTGTCTTAATTGTCTCAGCACTATTCATTTACTTTTAAGGCTTGGGTGGAAATTGTAAAAATATGAAAAACTTTTCAATGCATTCACAAACTTTCAAGCATCAGTCCATATAAAGAGACTGCATTTGCTGGACTACAGATACATCAAGTAAACTCGTGTTAACACAGCCTTTAATTACAGCACATTTTAATATGCAGACGGCAATTATTTTCCTGAGTTTACTGTGTTCAAAAAAGGAATAAAAAGTGGCCAGCACTAAAGTAATGTCATGTTATATGTAGTTTAATGGATTTTACTTTGTTTTTGCATTAAACAAAATCTAATAAATATTTAAAAAATGATAAACTACAGAAGACCATGTTTTCTTCCCTATAGGAACTTGGTCAGTATTCTGTTTCAATGCAATAGAAAAGTCAATGTAAAAGAAATGGGTTCATTGTCAGCTTTATTAGGTTAGAATACTGTGCTTAACCGCCATGTACAGACTGGACTTCACTTTGGATAAGAAAATAAAAAAGGAGGAAGTACTTACAAAATAACAAAAAAAGTAACTGGCTTATTTAATGACTTAAAAAAATATTTCTTTGCAAGACAAGATGCACAAAACAACTCCCTAGGCCCTGTTCAGTAAGCCACTTGAGAGAAAATGCAAACATGAACACCAATTTCACACTTAACTGATGACTGGTGTCAAGTACATGAGGTAAATGTTTTGTGTGGAAAAAATAAAGAAAAGGCACAATCTACAATCAACTGTGCCATGTAAATTCACTTAATACCAATAATAATAATAATAATAATAATAATAATACACATCATAACACCATAACAGCAATAGCAAAAAAATATTAAGCAAAAATACAGGACTTAATTTGATCTTGCAGGGCATAATCAAGCCCTATTGTTTTGTCTTTTTTACTAACACTGAAAATCTGACCTGTATCTGTACAACCCAAGAATATCATCTTAAGTTCTTTGCTCAGCTGAGTCCAAAAGTTTCAACTTGATGAAAGGTGATTGAAAGAAATGTTTGCAGAGACCAACACATTTTCTTCGACCCCCTGATTTAACTGTGTAAACTATCTGACCACCA
Source organism: Xyliphius kryptos (assembly GCA_025769995.1). NCBI lineage: Eukaryota > Metazoa > Chordata > Actinopteri > Siluriformes > Aspredinidae > Xyliphius > Xyliphius kryptos. Next base: position 3,997,455 of record JAOUQT010000016.1, on the reverse strand, counting down.
GACACGAAACGCACAGTTTGGAGGGCCCGATGCAGTCATCATGGCAGAATGCACCACATCCCTGGCACATGATCATGGCCTTGAGACGACAGGAGCACTTCAGGGCCACCTCTTCTGCTGCACTGTCTGCAAACGCTTGGATACTAAGTGTTGCACTTTGGCCTCCAGCATTTCCAACACTAACGCGTGGTCTCAGTTGTAGAACACTATCCGCTATGCTGCGAGAAAAGCCACTGTCCACTACAGAGACATTTGCAGTGTAGCTGAAGCCAGACGAGGTCCCACCAGAGTCACCACTTAGTGCACCTCCACCCTGTTGTAACTTAGGCAGCTTTCCATACAGATGGTATGGGAATGATGATGCTGAGGTAGAGGAATTTGAGGATGAGACTGGTGAGGCTGACGGCTCTGTATAATGGGCATATGGATTTTTACCTTGCTCTTTTTTAGCCATTCGTGCAAGTGACAGTTCCATGTTAAGCAGTCCTTCCATCGCGCCCCCACTTCCTCCGCCAGTCACATAACAACTGTCCATCGGACCCTGGGGCTCTTTTTTGGTTACAACAAGCAAGCCATTGCTTACAGTTGAAGGTTGTACATTTTTGGCAAACGCTTGTTGACATGAAGGACGTGAGGAGACTTCATTTTTTACAGTAGCATGGGAAAGCTGCTGCTGAATGGACTGGGGTTGGGGTGCCTGAGGTTGTGTTGGATGCCAGCTAATCTTAACAGTTGGTAAAACCTCAGAGGGACAAAGGTCCCCATGTGGTGGTGAAGGTGCATCAGGTGTAGTGTTGCACATTAGCTGGGACGGGTTAATGGAGTGCTGCTGAACTCCAGTTGCTTTCCTTTCTGGAGAATCAATGCAAGAAGCCTGAGGAATATGGCGTTCCTTAATAACAGGTGACACCAATGCTTGTGCACTTTGAGAGTTCAAATCCACTGTATGTCTAGTGGAAGAAGAGGAAGGAAGTGAGGTAATGACAGGGACTGCCCCAAGGCGTACATTACTCAATGCCTGTTGAGCGACAATCTGCTGGACAATTGAGCCACGGGAGCTGGCCTCTTCATACAAAGACACGCCTTGATATTGTGAATTTGTGGATGGTGTGGAACCATAATTTTGTCCAGGCATCAAAGACAAAACAGCCGAACAAGATGTGCGCTGAACCTCTGAACCAGTATTCTCCATACTACTTCCTGTCTCCGCTGGGTTTCTGAATTGAGGAGCTAAGTTCCTAGGAGTAGGAGCTCTTCCAGGCTGGCGATTACCCTGCAAATTTGAAGGCGCTCCTGGAAGTCGATTTATCTCCAGCTTATTTGCTGAGTGAGACTGGAGTAAAACCTTTTCCAAAGGCAGGCTTCCTTGAAGAAGCTGTGTAACTAGAGGATTGTTAGCTTCTACAGAGGACACAGGTCTAGCAGAATTTTGAATTCGCTTAACAGAAATAATAGCAGGAGTTTTCAAACCACTTTCCTCTGCAGACTCTCTGTTTAATGGTTTAGAATCATCTGATGACATAAAAGGTTTTCCGCCATTGACATTTTCAATCATATTGTGTGCCCTACTATGTTCCTTTTCTGTGTGAGTGAGATATTGCTGTCCATTGGACTGAGTCATGGTAGTAAGATTATTTTCTGTGACAAGAATTTGGCTGTGGTTAACCATTTGATTTTGCTTTTGAGAATTAATTAGCGACTGGTTTGTTAGTCCATTGGGGAAACGAGCCTGAATAACAGTTTGATTATGAACAGGATTAGAGACATGGGCTTGGATTACTGGTTGCTGGTGCTGAGATGGGCTCAAAGTGCATGAAGTAAGTCTATTCGGTGTTTGAATGACCGGCTGGTTCTGGGCCTTATTCTGAGTCTGTGTGCACTTAAGGTCCATTGCTCTGTCCCATTCCACAGGCTCATCCTGATGGCTTTCGTTCTCAAAGTCTGATGCCGTTTCCGTTGAGTCACTGTGGGCCCCGTTATCATCATCATCATCATCATCATCTCTGCTATCTGGTAGACATGGAAGTAAACTGATATATTTACTGCCTGTCTCCATCTCTGCTGTCTGTTTTTCCTGTTTTGTACTTTCTGTATAATCCTCAGAAGCCTCTACGAAGCCATTTTGGGAAACAAGTGTCTCTTTAGGGCCTTTAACTCCTGAACCATGTTGAATAACTCCCATAGTGCCTGAACGATGTTCATTAACATTTTGCTCACCTTCCCAAGACTGAGATGATGCAGCAGCTAAGGTTCTAATCACATCAACACCCTGAGCACCAAACCTAGGCAATGAGTCGGGTATGGATGTAGGAGCTAAACTAACAGATTCATCAGACACAGGTGTGTAATTAGGAGTCAACGTTCTGCTGTCGTTAGAATCTAGTTCTTCAATCCTGTTCTCTTGGTGACTGCTTACAGAGTCCGGGTCACTGGGTGTAGGCACTGGTGTTTCTAAGTTCTGCTCTGAGTCTTTCTCACTGGGTCTTGCACTCACCTCTTCCACCCCACAAATCTCATCCAACTGGTCATTACAGGCAGGACTGTCTGTCGCTGGTGATGGTGTAGGGGTTTTAGGTGATTCAGATGGCAGCACAGAAGGATTGGATGACATTGAAGATGGAGATTGTACTGCTTGTGGTGAAGAAACATGTAGCTTTTCTGGTGTTTCTACATTTGAAAGCTGTAGTTGTGCTCCAGACGAATGAGAGCTTTCAGACGATTCCTGTTCCTCCAGATCAAATCGTCCTCCTCCTCCTCCTCCTCCTCCTCCTCCTCCTCCCCCCGGTTCAACTGGGCCCGGGTGCTCTCTCGCGCGCCTCCCGCTGGTGCAATCCGGTACCCCATTACCACTCCCCGTGCCGCTCCCCCCAGTCCCTGCCCCGTCGCCAGTGGCTGCAACAGCAGCAGCGGCTTCCCGCTGGGCACGGGCTTGCTGGGCACGGGCTTTGATGTCCGCCAAGGTGCGCGCCCCCGTCCCACACCGCCGCGACCCCTCGTTTGGGGGTACAATGCGTGGGCAGATTTGGTATGTTGGTGGCCCTTTGACCCATGGAGGTTTGATCCGGGACAGCTGAATCTAAAAAATTAAGACAGAATGAAAGGTTACACTGTGGGCATACTTTTCATTTATTTCTTTATTCACAATCCTCTACTAGGGTCGCCAAGGTTTCCCCATGCCCATCCAAGTCACAACGTTACAGGAGCTGGGTAAATAGGACTGGATGCCAATCTATCAAACTATGTGGTGCAATTTAGAGAAGTACATTTATCTTGAATTCATATTTTTGTCTACTTTAATTCAATGTATAATTGATGACTCATTTTGGTTTACCATTTGCCGATAACAATATTTCTGAACAATTGCTCTGGGATAATATAACACTGTAAAAAGCACTACAAAAATACTATTGAATTTAATTAGCTTTTAAATAAATAAATCATGAATGTCTTCAGCAAATACATTACCACAGTTAGCAAATATTTATTGTATTTATTATAGTTATTGGAATGATAAGGTAATATTAAACAATCTTATAAGAAGAAAAAAAGAACCTTTAATTGAAATGAAGCGCTTGAGTATAAAGTGATGTGAAAAAGTGTTTGCCCCCTTCCTCATTTCCTGTTTTTTTTGTGTCATACTTAAAAGTTTCGGAACATCAAACCAATTTAATTAGTAGTCAAAGACAACAGAAGTAAACACAAAATGCAATTTGTAAATGAATGTGTTTATTATTAAGGGAGAGAAAAAAACAACCTATATGGTCCTGTGAGAAAAAATGATCGCCCGCCATAAAACTGTCTAGGCTCCCCTTAGCAGCAACAAAAGCTGCAACCAAGCGTTTGCGATAACTTGCAATGAGTCTTTTACAGAATTCCGAAGGAATATTGGCCCACTAATCTTGTTTTAATTGTTACATTAGAGGGTTTTCAAGCATGAACAACCTTTTTTAAGGTCAAATCACAGCATCTTAAAAGGATTTAGGTCAGGGCTGACTAGGCTACTCCACTCTTCATTTAGTTTTTCTTCAGCCATTCAGTGGTGGACTTGCTGGTGTTTTTGGATCATTGTCCTGCTGTAAAACCCAAGTCCGTTTCAGCTCGAGGTCACGAACAGATCATACATTCTCCATCAGGATATTTTGGCAGACTTTTATCACAGTCTTCCAGGTTCTGACACGGCAAAACAGCCCCAGACCTTCACACTACCACCACCATACTTTATTGTTGCTATAATGTGAAATTCTGAAATGCAATGTTTTTTAATGCCAGATGTAATGGGACCTGCACCTTCCAAAGAGTTCAACTTTTGTTTTATCTGTCCACAGAATGTTTTCCCAAAAGTCTCAAGACGTGGTTTGGAAAAATTGAGACAAGCTTTAATGTTCTTTTTGTTCAGCAGTGCTTTTCTTTGTGGAACTACATGCAGGTCATTTTTGCCCAGTCTCTTTCTGATGGTGGAGGCATGAACTCTGTCTAGAAAACTGCAGGTCTCATTTGCTTTAGTAAAGGTCATTGTTGTGGGGTCTTTTGTGACTTCTTAGATGAGTCGTTGCTGTGCTCTTGTCGTAATTTTTGGCGGCTGGCCAATCCTGGGAAGGTTCACTTCTGTTCCATGTCTTTGCCATTTGTGGATAATGGCTCTTACTGTGGTTCGCTGGACACCCTAGCTTTGGAAACCCTTGTCGATCTTAATTACTTTTTTTCTCAATTGCTCCTGAATTTCTTTGGATCTCGGCATGATGTGTAGCTTTTATAGCTCTTTTGGTAAACTTCTTTGTCCGGCAGGTCCTATTTAAGTGATGTCTTGATTAAGAACAGGTGTGGCAATAATTAGGCCTTGGTGTGGCTATAGACAAATGTACTCGGGTGTGAAAAACCACAGTTACAGTATGGTTTAACAAGGGGGCAATCACTTTTTCAAACAATACCATGAAGGTTTGGATATTATTTCTCCCTTAATCATAAATACCTTAATTTACAAATTGCATTTTGTGTATACTCGTGTTGTCTTTGACAACCATTTAAATTGGTTTGTCACACGTAGGAGTTTCAAAACATGCAAAAAAAATGGAAAATGGGGCATTCACTTTTCCACACCACTGTAGCTGTGGCAGAACCTTGAATTTGTTTTGAGTAATCTTTGTGTGAATCTAGAATAGTAATCTTTTGTTAATACCAGATAGATTTGGCTGAAATTATCTTGGTATCTCATAGGGGTGGAACGGTACGTTTTATTCATCCCCACCCGTTCGATACGGGGCACACGGTTTGGTACGCAGAGTTGCAGAGAATACAACGGTACACAAATACGAAAAGACCAAGAAACACAAGGCAGAACTAAAATGAGGCGAGCTCTACACCCGAGGTGATTCGCAAGTTCCACCTTAGCTGGACACACGGCTAAGCACGTCATGTTAACTGTAGCTCAATTTAGAGGCGGCGCATTAACAGCGAATGGAAACCATACATGAAAGTTGCATTTAAATCAGTTTTGAAAAATCTGGATTCCTTTGAATTACACCAGCATTGGATCAGCGCAGGTTCATCAGACACGGATGGTTTGTCGCCATTGTGCAGCAGTAGTGAAGTATGTTCGTGTAATGTATAAACAGCAAAAATAAGCGAAAGTGTTGCATGAAACCTGATATTGCACCAATAACATTGGGATTGGTACTGTTTGAGGTATTGTCAAACATGTGAGTGGTGATGTTACAACTTCTACTGTTATACATGGTTGGTGGCAAATGACTTTGGGGTCATTACTGCCACCTTTTGAACAGGTGTATTGAGTCTAAATTACTTCCCATTTATCTAGTTTAAATACTATC
>JAOUQT010000016.1:3932598-3948071 GCA_025769995.1 Xyliphius kryptos | reverse complement strand
ATTAAAACCCCTTCATTTTCGCACTTTGGACTTTATGGCTTTTTTGCACAGCAGTTATGGTTTCGGATTCGTGACAATCACCTGATTTACTTAATTGTTAGTTGGCTTTCAAGCCTATACAGCTTGGAGTAGGACGACATATGAAAAGCATGATGTGATTAAAATACTTATTTGCCTAATAATTCTGCACACAATGTAGTTTCAAATTTTAAACTATCCGATCAGGTCACTAAAACTGCCTGCTCCTGTAGATTTATTTTGTATAACGGCAGGAAGATCAAACCTTTCCTAACAGAACAGGCTACTCAGCTGCTGGTTCATCCCGGCTTGACTATTGTAATGCTTTGCTTGCCCAAGCGAACTCATGTCACTCCATGACTTCTCTCTTTTCATTGGCAACATGTGGCTGCTCACATTCCGTACAAGGCACTAATTCTGGCCTACAGGACAATCTCTGCATCTGCCCCCTCATTTATGTTTTCTTTATCTTTCCAAAATACAATCTAACTCATTCATTGCGTTCTAGTGATGAATGTTGCCTGGCAATTCAAACTCATTGTGGTGCTAATTCCCACTCCATATTGTTCACCACTGCTAAATGGTGAAACGATCTTCCCATCACTGTCCAAAAGGCTGAGCCACTTAGTATTTTAAAGAAACATTTTAAAACGCATTTCTTCCACTGGCCATGCTATGAAAAAAATCAGATCGGCTAAAAATCAGGTTTAATGATACTACAGTGTAGCCTGTTTTACCTTAACTACTGACTGCTATTCTCTCATTTTGAAAGAACCTTGGATAAAAATGCTTGCTAAATGCATAAATGCAAATTTAAATGTAATTTTCTTTTTAAAATATGAAGGGTCAAATCACTGTTAAATGCAAATGTAAATAGATTTTAATTGCAAAATCTCAAACTTTTTACCTGCAAAGTTCAGTTGCATTTTAGTGTTTAATCTTGCTCTTGCATAAACACATTGACTATATATGTGTTTAACAAATCAGACTGTGTGGTTTTACATCAGGTGTGGCATCCTGTTCTTTAATCATGCACTAATTGGGCACATCATTAGAACCACATGTCATCATAGTACATCCAATAGATGTTTAACATGTTGCATACTCCTTTAATTTAAAATGCAATTTCGGCTGTGATTCACTAAAGACACTTTTAAACTCTTTTAGCTGTACTTCGGACAACTGAACTTTTCTTACCATAAACATTCATCTGACAACTGTGTGTTAATCAGTTCACTCTGGCAAAGTCAAACATGATCAAAAGGTTTTACTAAAACAAAAATAGACATGATCTTAGAATGGTTTCTAGCAGACTTATTTATATTTTGCTTCACATGTAATTTTGTTCTATGCCCAATGTTGTCCTTTAATCATTTATCAGTGCCAGGTTCTTAACATTATACCCTGGACTGGACACTGGACTGATCGATTGACTATTACATGATTGAGTAGTTTTTCAAACAATCTAGCTGGTGTTCTCAGGGTCGCAGAATGCAGCATTGTCTGTCTATGAATTGCAGTAGCTTTTTTTTCCCTTTGTGGCTTTTTAAGTAACACATTGAAAAAGCTGTATTATTTAAACAAAATTTACATTACTTACAATATTACATTTACATATTACATGGGAGTGGTAGCTCAGTGGTTAGGGTGTTGGACTATCAATCAGAAGGTTGAGGGTTCAAATCCCGGGTGAACTGAAGTTACCAATGTGGGTCCTTGAGCAAGACCCTTAACCCTCATTGCTCCAGGCTGCTGTATCAACCCTGTGTTCTGATCCCAACCAAGTTGGAATACCTGTAAGTCGCTTTGGATAAAAGCTGCTAAATAACTAAATGTAATGTAATGTACAATTGATCATTTAGCAGACGATTTAATCCAAACCGACTTACAAATATCCAAACTTGGTGGTTGAAATCAGAGCACAAGGTTGATATAGCATCTCTGGAGCAATGATGGTTAAGGGCCTTGCTTAAGGACCCACAGTGGTAACTTCAGTGGATCTGTAATTTGAACCTTACACCCTAACCACTAAGCTACAACACCCACAATATTGATCCTCATTTTAATAAAGTCAGTGATGGGAGGTGCCTCATACCCTTACAGTGCAGGTTGATGTATGAGGTATGTTGAGTAAAAATGCCATACTTTTTCAGATTGTGTTTTGTAGAACAGTTCTTTAATATGTTCAAGTAACCAGCTCGCAGCGTAGCATACCCCACCTAAATGAGCCCTTCCCCAGGATAACATTGCTGTCCTATTTCTACCGTGCCACCATAAACTACAGAAGTATTCGTGTAGTCAGCGTTTTGTTGAGCAGACTGTATAATTATGGTACAGCCTGTCTCTGGAAGTATCCCAATGTTGGAAAACAAGGATTGATGACATTTTTCTAGAAATATGTGACAGTTACCTATTGATGGAATTGTTGTTACATGTGAAGCAATAGCCAGCCTTTGAAACAAAAGGAAAAAGGTGGGTGGGGCTCCGTCAGAAAAAAGGGTTTCCCATGGTTTGTTCACTTAATCATTTATATATACTGTATAGATAAACAGATAAATGAACAGATAAGTGGATTTTAAACACGTCATTTAAAGTAAGTTTAAACTAAGAACTAAAAGAAGAGTTACACAGATTAAAACCAAATGTGCATTTTAAATTCTAAAATCTGACAGAAAGCATCGTCCTCAGCCCATCCAGTCTTGTGTTCTTGGCTAGAAGCTCATATTTTTGCTGTATGCTTATCTTGAATTGGCTCATCCGAAGAAACACACTGACAAAGGCAATATACAGTGTACAAACAGGAATTTACATTATTGATCCAAGTCAATGATGGGCACTGATGTCGAGATGATGGGTAAAAAAATCCCTTCATGTTAATTTTTAGAACAATTCTTTATTATTGTTTTAATAAACAGATACATCTAAACACATTATTAAAGTAAGTTTTAAGAAAGAACTACATTTAGTCATTTAGTCATTTAGCAGACGCTTTTATCCAAAGCGACTTACAAATGAGAGAACAACACAAGTCAGTGTTATTAGGAAGAACCAGCTACACTGTAGCACTATCAACCCTGCGCATAACTCGATCTGGCTTTTTTTTTTTTTTTTTTTACACAGATTAACACTAAATGTACCTTTTAAATTTCAACATCTGACAGAAAGCATCCTCCTCAGCCCATTCAGACTTGTGTTTTTTGGGAGAAGCGCACATTTCAGTTGTGTGCTCTTCTTTGGATTGACGTTTTATCTTGGTGGCTTCTTAAGAAACACTGTCAGGGCACATCTTACCTTTACTCTATCTTTCCAAAATACACTCTGACTGGTTCACTGCACTTCAAACTCAACATGGTGCTAATGCTCATTCCATATTGTTCACCACTGCTAAATGGTGGAGCGATCTTCCCATCACTGTCTAAAAGGCTGTGTCCCATAATTTTTTTTAGATACTTTTAAAAACACATCTCTTCCACAGGCACTGTGATAAAAAAGGAGCCAGATCAGATAACGGTCAGGTTTGAGGATACTTCTCTGTATCTGGTTTCTCCTTAACTACTGACTTGAGTTGCTAAGTTGTTTTGGATGAAGTCATTTGCTAAATGACTAAACGTAAATGTAATTCTTTAATATTGTTATAATAAACAGATACATGTAAAGTGGATTGTAAACAGGGCGCCAATCCATAGCTGGACACACTCACTCATACAGCCACATACAAACATGCACTATATGGGCCATTTAGAGCATTCAATTTGCCTTAAATCCATGTTTTTGGACTGTGGGAGGAAACCCACACGGACACGGGGAGAACATCCAAATGCTAACCACTAGGCCACAGTGCCACCCTGTAAACCTAATATTAAAGTTATCTCATGTAAGATTCAAAGGGAGAGTTTCACAGATTAAAACCAAATATACCTTTTAAATTCCAACATCTGACAGAAAGCAGCCTTTTCGGCCCATACAGCCTTGTGTACTTGGCTCGAAGCGCACATTTCAGTGTTGTGCTCATTTTGGATTGGCTCATCTTAAGGAACACATTGACAAAGACAATATAAATAGTTGTGTTCAAAATAATAGCAGTGGGTTCGGAATCTTGATTTAATGAAAAAATATTTAGAATGTTTTTATTCCCATGCATTGGAATAATTGCACATCGTTTTCTTATCAAAAACACCAAGAGAAATGTATATTAATTGTAAGTACTACAGTAAATAAAAGAAAAATAACATTGAGCTGGGGTGACACGGTGGCTTAGTGGTCAGCACATTCGCCTCTCAGTGCTGGGGATTCCCAGTTCGAATCCCAGTCTGAGTGGAGTTTCCATGTACTCTTCGTGTCTGCATGGGTTTCCTCCGGGTTCTCTGGTTTTCTCCCACATTCTAAAAACATGGCTTCAAGGTAAATTGAATGCTCTAAATTTCCCTGTATGTGTGTGTGGCTGTGTGAGTAAGTGTGTACCCAGCGATGGATTGGCACCCTGTCCTGGGTGTATTTGCCCCGTGCCCGAAACGTTCTCTCCTGGATGGTCATGGGGAACCCCCCGCTGTGACACTCATAGTGGAATAAGTGGAAGATAATGAATGAATGAATTAATGAATGAATGAATGGTTTATAATCCTTGGTATATGGTAAATAGGCCCAGCAACATTGTAAGAGAAACATGTCCATATCATGATGCTTGCACCACCATGCTTCACAGTCTTTAGAGTGAACTGTGGCTTAAATTCAGAGTTTGGGTGTTGTCTGATGACCTGTCTGCTGCATTTGGATCCAAAAAGAACAATTTTAATTTCAGCTGTCCATAAAATGTTTTTCCATTTCTCTTTAGGCCAATTGATGTGTTCTTTAGCAAATTGTTCTCGCTTCACTTTTTTTTTTTAATACAGTGGAACTTTTTACGGGGACTTCTTAATAATAGATTAGCTTCACACAGGTGTCTTCTAACTGTCACAGTACTCACAGGTAATTGCAGACTGTCTTTAATCATCTGAGCCTTGACCATTCTATTCTTCGATCCATTTGAATAGTAGTCTTCCATTTTCTTCCATGTCTCTCTGGTTTTCTTTCCTTTTTAAAGCATTAGAGATATTTTAGCTGAACAATCTATAATTGTCTGCACTTCTTTAAAAGTTTTACCCTCCCCAACCAACTTTTTCATCCAATTTTGCCCATACCATACCCATATTTCTTGAGCCCTCAAGTAGAAATGCATATACAACATGTACTGACTTTACTTTTAAATAAGGGTCACCTTATCCACACCTGTTTCTTCACATAATGATTGATCTCACTATGTAACTCTATACTGCTATTATTTTGAAGAAACCATTTCAGACAATTATTCAAATTTACAGAATTAAAGGGTCTGTTTGGTTTTCTAAAAATCTTTTGCACCAACTGATAAATTGTTTGTCATGTGGTAATATGATATATGCCAAAAACAGTGAATAACCAGGTTTGTCATATTGGACTGCTATTATTTTAAACATTAATGTACAAACAGAAATTTACTTTACTTACAGTATAGATGCTTATTTTTATAAAGTCAGTGATGGCACTGTTGTTTGCATGTTGGGTAAGAAATTCCTTACTTTTGCAGACGGTGGCTTGTAGAACAATTCTTTAATATTGTTTTAATAACCTATACATTTAAACACATCATTAAATGAAGTTTTAAGTAAGAACTACAAGAAGACTTGCACAAATTAACATCAAATGTAACTTTTAAAATACAACATCTGACAGAAAGCATCTACCTCAACCCTTACACCCTTGTGTACTTGGCTAGAAGCGTACATTTCAGCCATGTGCTCATCTTGGATTGGTGTTTTCTTTGTGACATCTTAAGAAACACAATGACTGAGTCCATATATACAAACCTAAATTTACATTACTTACATTGTAGATCCTCAATTTTATAAATTCCATGGTTGGCACTGATGTTTGTAAGTTGGATAAAATGCCTTAATTTGGTAGATGGTGTTTTTAGAACAATTATTTCATATTGTTTTAATAACAGATAAATGTAAACACATCATTAAAGTAAGTTTTAAGTAGGAACTATAGGAAAAGTTTCGCAGATTAACACCAAATGTACCTTTTTAAATCCACCTTCTGAGAGAAAGCATCCTCCTCAGCCCATACAGCCCTGTGTACTTGGCTAGAAGCGCACATTTTAGCCGTGTGCTCATCTTGGATTGGTGTGGTATCTTGCAGGGGCGTGGAGCTGAGACTAATCATCCCTCCAGCACCCAATGATCATGAGCGGACACTAGGAACGGGAAGTGATTTCTCCGTGAGCTCTCTTCTTATTTTGGGGATTTACGGTCATTCTCCGGCGCTCAACCAATAGCAGAGAAGCGCTGGATCTGCCTCCCGCTCCGCGCGCCCTCCTCGCGTTGTCCTCACCGTGCACGCGCCTGTGGTACCCAACGCTCGCGCAGAGGAGGAGGAGGAGGAGGATGTGGCGCGCGGAGGGGAAATGGCTGCCGAAAACAAGCCGGAAGGTAAGAAGCAACGCTCGGGATGATTTGACTTACTTCTCATGACAACAGTGAGGACAGAGTGGAGATCTGAAAGAGCGCACGGAGTGCAGGCGCAACTTGCGCGGCGTGGCGCTCTCAGGCATCCAGGATGCGCTCCTTAATCCTGACACGCTCGTTATTTCTCATCGGAGACATCAGTACTGAGACAGCAGTAGACGCTACTAGCCAGCAACGCGCGGCATATGTTTAAAACTAGAAGACTAATACCAAAAAACATTTATTAGAATAAGGCTAAAGAGAGCGGACATGTCTTATAATTGGTTCTGTTTGCGCTGCACTGGCTGCAAACTTACTCAAAGCCCGCTGGTCGTTCACTAACTTTACTTTATTTCGCAAGATTAATTTTATTGTATCACATTTCTAATAAATTACCAGATGTATATCGTTGACCTCAATTCAAAGTTTGGCGTTGAGACGTTCTGAATGCCCTTAACTAACTTTTCAGCATGCTGGATTTGTGTTCAGAAGCATAATTGTCAGCTTCAGATGTATTTCTATGTATTTATAAGTTGAACCTGTCCAGTTCTCCATCATTTAATTAAATCACATAAACGCACTGATATAAAGAGCGTGTGGGATCGAGTCTGTGTTCTGTTACCGTGTTGTGATCGTTCCAAAGTTACGTCATCGGACAAAAAACACAAGTAAGCTGTTAAACTTCATCTAAAACTGTCCTTATTATTTCAAGAAAGCATCCCTCCTGTAGTTCACATGTCTCAGTTTAACGTAAAAAACAATAAAACAACTCCTAAAAGTGTCGACTTCATCTTAGGAAACTCAAGCGACGTGGTTGATCATTTTAATGATTTGAGTTCAAATGTTTTAGTGATCAATTGAGAGATCATTCCAGAGCTGCATCTGTTGATGACCTAATATCAAGTTAATCGTACTTTCAAAGTTATATGGAATAGAATAAAATATTGTAATAAGCAGTATTAATCAGTGCAGAGGTGACCAAACTAAAACACAGAATAGGTCGTAAGTCTGGGTATGCAAGTCTGTTGTTGTACACAAATTGTGAAAACATGACGTTTTTAAAGCAAACTTGCAATATTAGGAAAAATAGGAACTGATTTTCATGTAGCTAAAAAAAGCAAATGATGCTCTGCTTTGGGATAGTAACAGTAGGGTTGAAATAAGGGGTGGGATGCAAATGATGTCACTTTCTTTAATATCACTAGAATGAATTAAAAGCAGGGATAATTTATCAACACATTACCATGTTGCTGTAAAATCACGACCTCTCAAATGGAGGGAAAAATGATAGGCGCTTGAACATGTGCCTGTCCACAGGGGGGTGGTATTGAGCTTTGTTAGTAGCCACAGTGCATTTTAGGTTTACTATGCACAGCGTGTCAACCGAGACCAAGAGTTCTGGAATAAAGAGATAGCTTGCTTTACGTAGAAAGCATTACGTGGCTTGGGGCTACCTGTTCTCCGTTTGTTACTGATGCAAACAAACAACAAACACTACTGGGCTTCTAATGTTTGCCACATCTATGCTCTTTTTCTTACATAGTTCTTCTGGTTGCCAGGTGCAGTTTGGACCATCTGAACTGAGACACCTTTTACAGAATGTTATTTTTGCTTTGCTTGTGATGTCAATGTGCAGAGGAAGAGCATGTCACACACTTACCCATAGCACATTCCGCGTTGTGGGTAAAGAATGGCAGTGCTGAATGTATTCTACTTTACAGTCCCAGCTGAATAATTTTAGGACAATAGGAGCAGGCAATTCAAGTGGGACGTTTTTGTGTGTAAAGTTTTCTACACCCCCTCCCCTTCCTAAATTATTGTCCAGCCTGCAACCTTCTGTCCTTGAAAGCATATTATGTTAAGGGGTGCTCTCTGCAGCTTGAGTACTTTGCAGACTTTTGCACACAAGAACAGGCTGTTCTTTGCTAGAGGCTGCTATAAAAACATGGGTAATATCTCTTGCACCCCACAGCATGCCTGTGCTCTTTAGTTTGACCCTCATCACTTTGAGCTTTTCATTAGTACCATGGACAGCGTTTAAACAAAAGCTGCATTGGCTTGGAGGCTATCAGAGAGGAATATTAAACATTTTAAATAGGTCCAAGGTAATTGATTATTAAAATATTGATTAGGTAAACTGGAGCATTTTTTATGACACACCGGGAAGGACAAAAATTTAAAGAGACATAAACCATTAAAACCAGTCTTCTCTAATATGAAAATACAAATGAATTTTGAACATGTTTTGTGTATAATATGATGTGAGAAGTATTAACTCCATTAAGCAATAGCGTAAGCCAGTTTCATAAACATTGCAAACCAACCAAGCATAGTTTGTTAAAATAAGTTAACTTTAAAAGATGCTCTTGGATGAAGATAAAAAAAAACTGCACTGGGGAAAGGAGGATATAAAATATTTTACACTAGGCAAAAAAATAGCCACGATAACTGATGTTGCATTAGCATTTTTCTCATATATCTGCATACCCATTAAAGGTAATATTCATTTAATTAAACTGCATACAATATTGCTGCATAAATTACTAAAATGAGAATGTAGTTGAGTTATTATAGAATATAATGTTGATTGTATTTAAATTAAACTGTACTTGCTTTGGAACAGTATCTTATAGGGCTGTCTGTTTTAAGTGGTGATCACATGCTAAAAAGTAAAACTCTTTAAATGGGAACATCTTCACATATGCAGCACACTGTACTTTTACTAAGATGAGCAGCATGATTTAGAAAAATAAGATCTGATCAATAAACAGGACACCAAAATATACTTTATAGCAAAAGAGTTTGAAAGTTTATTTAATATATTTGTTAAGCTTCAGGCTTAAATTTAATGATTCCTACATACTGTATTAGAAAAGCTAAACAAATAATATATATAAGGTTATTTAAAATTTTATTTAGTTAAATCTATGCATTATTAAATCTAATAGTGTTGAAATGAAAGGGGTTGGTCAGTTTGTCAGTGCTGGAATGTGGAGACACCTTTAGCAAAGTGCTCTGTTACTGCCTCCATCCTGCTAAGTCAATGAAATTTCTCAGGATATTTCAACACAAGGATGCATCAGCAAAACTGAAGAAGGGTGGGAGGTGAGAAAAGAAAAGAAAAACACAAGGAGGCTCTCTGACACTGTGGAATGAATTGGTTTTCAGCATGGAGGCGTGATCGTAAAACACAATTTTTTTAAACATTAATAAATAAACAGATTTTTTAAAATCATCTGTCTGGTTCATTAGCTTAATATTTTTTATTGCTGTCACAATTTATTCCTTAAATGACCAACTGATTAACTAGAGCAGCTAAATTATGCATCTTTATTTTGACCAACTCTAATTATCTTTTATGAATGCATTTATAAATAGTAAGTAAAGACATTTGGCTCAGCTATTACATTGTAAGCTAATGAAAACGGGCAAAAAAAAATTTCCGGTAATAGAATAGTCTTTATTTCACTGCATCGGAAGGATATTTTAGATTCTGTTAAGCAAATCAAATTAAGCCCTTTACGTCAAAGCACCTCTCCTAACCCATCACTATGTACACATTCAAAGAAAATGAACAATAAAATGAATTTGACTAAATCTAACCTGTAAGAGGTTTCACTCCTCGGAGCTGGACATGTGCTGAGCCTAGAAATGTAATCTGTGCTTGTAGATGAGTTTATGTTAAGTTGTTGTGCAGCTGGAAATGTGCAGTTTTCCTAGTCTCTTCTTTTTCTCTACTTTCTTTTTTGCATCCTAAAGGACTGAAGAAAATTCGTAATCCGGATCGAATGTACAGATCAGCTGTGTGTTATTCCGGCCATGCTGCTCCTAAGGGTGTCAGTGATGACACAGAGATGAACAGTAAGAGCTGGTTATTAATATTGCATCTGTGGCATTGCTCGAAGGAGCCACTTGCTTGCTGATCTATTATTCATTCATCGATTCATTTATTTACTTCTTGATTTCATTATATCCTTCACCTTCTCCGCTGGGATTTTTCTCTCAGAGTCTTCTTTAATCCTTGAAGTGTTTTTTTTTGACAAAGCATGCTGTCATTATCAAAAGTAATTGTTTTATGATGCAGTATTTACTAGGATTTAGACTCACCCATAACAGGTGCATAACACCAGCTCAAGCGTTAAACAGCAAGATTCACCATATTATGAAACAGTTTCCAGTCATAGTAGTACTATAGTACTAATAGTAGACCCTTTTTTAATACAGAAATTTCAATACATTTATTCAACTTCTTTTGTTCATTATTGTTTAAGAACCTAAAAAAATACATTTGCATTTTCATTTAGTCATTTAGCAGATATTTTTATCCAAAGCTACTTACAAATGTGAGAACAACAAGTCAGTAGTTTATGAAAAAACAGCTACACTGTAGTATCATCAAAACCTCCACATTACTCAATCGGCTGACATTATTTTTTATTTACTTTTTCTCTTTAATAACACGTGTCTGGGAAATAAGTGTGTTTGGAGAAGTTTCTTGAAGATGCTGAGTGACTCAGCCTTAAACTATTTAGTTAGTTCTCCAGATATTTGTGTTACGTTTTTTGCCATCTGAGGAGAATTTGTTGAGCTGCTTAAGTCAGTGTATTTGTCACTATTCAAATCAAATTAAAGTTTACTTCTAACAGGCACAGTGATACAGCTAGCAGTGAAATGCTTGGTGACTGCCACCAAAAGTAAGAAAAATAGTTGAAATTAGGAATAAAATAAGGGGGAAAAAAGATATATATATATAACAATAACCAGTGATAAATTGGCACCATGGATGGGCAGATAAGTGGAAGATAATGAATGAATGAATATAACAATACTACAAGGTAAAAACAACTGTACAAATAAGACAACAAAAGATTTAGTGACCCATATAATTAAAGTGTCGTTAAAGTGCACAATGTGCAACAAAATACAGTGCAAAGTAGAGAAAGATGTTATGAAAGAGTGCAGTGGGCAGGACTGAGTTTGGTTTAGTCCTGGTTCAGAGTTTGAATAGCCATTGGGGAAAAACCTCCTCATCATCTAAAACCTCATCATCATCTAAAAGTCATTGGTGATTAAAAGCAAAATTATGTTTTAATAAACTTTTTGTGCAGATGAACAGTAAATGGCAAATGCACTTTCTTTCTTGTCTTTAAGTTAAACGCAGCAGATGTGCCATACGTGTGAACTTGCTTATACAACATTTCCTTTGCTTACCCATAAGCACAAACACACATTTGCATGCAGGATAATGTAACTGCTCTGTGTTTTTGCATTTGGCAACCTAGTTAATACATGCAGCCTAAAGGTTTTTGTATCACTAGGGCAGTAAAAAAATACAGCCTGTCCTGTCCAAAGCAGGTAAACCACTCATGTGAGTAATTGTAGAAGTGGTTATGATAAGGATAAAGGGCTTTAGTGGGATCTTGAAGCGTGTTCTTTTATTGTCTAGTGTGTGTGTATGTGTGAGCGAGAGAGAGAGAGTACTCTCAGGTCTTCACCTCCTTTCGCCTTGAGATGGGATTTTCATGGATGGGTGCATTCGTCCAGGCTGAAAACACATAAGGAGTCCCTGTTTTTTTAGTTGATGCAGATACCTGAGCTGAATTAAGTCTTTGATATCAGTTTTTGGCTTTAGCAAGCGCCGTGATATTAGATCAGAAAAAATGATCTCTCTCTAATGGAACCATGGCCTTTTGAACATTCATATTACTCAAGGTTAAAAAGAAGAGTGCATAGTTTTAATAATTAACCAAGGAAAGGTCGAAAGTAAAATTGTACTATGTCACAGTACTATAACACTGCAGCATTATTAATTAAGACTTTTGTACTTGGAGCTTAAAGAAACCCTGTACTGAAATAATTCCAAGTGCCATCAGCTTATTCACCTGACTTTAAAATATTGACCTTGGTGCCTGCACCAAAGTGATTTTGATCATATTGCATAAGCAGTTACACTACAGCAATTTTTTTTTTTAAGATGAAGGAGACTTACCCTCTCACAAGACAATATCTGTAGCTGTTTCTTGTCAATGCCTTTTGATTAATCGTGCCAGCATCCAACTATCCAGTTACTCACAAAACAAAACAACATCTTTATGACGATGCTGTACGGATGTAAAAAAAAACTGTAATATTTCGTGGAAGGAAATCAGTCTAGTTATAGCCTCTGACTGACGTAACACCTTCTAAAAATTGTTTCTAATTTGCTTGCCCGTGTCTTTCCCTTCAGTCATGTATAATCAGTATGATAGTTATGCATTCTGTAAAAGCATTTTAGGTAACACTTTACATAAATCGGGTTTTCATAATGCATTATTACCTCATTTATAAAGATTTATCAAGTATTCAAAATGTTTTATAAAATTTGCCATAGGACTTTAGTGTTAGTATTAGTGTACATAGATGTTTATAATCATAGTTATAAAATGTTATAACAATTTGACATAAGGCTTTGTAACACAAAGTGACATAATGCATTATAATATAAACTTATTTAAACTTTTATTTCTTTGGATGTTTAGACATTCTCACTTAAAACAAGATGAATACACGTTACTTACTATATCTAAAAGAGCACTTTTAAGCTTTCTAAGTCATTTTGTTCTATTTTGTATGCAGTCTCTTTCAAAGAGGTAATCAATGACAACACTACTTTTTGCCTGTGAATAAAGTTATAAACAGTTATAAGCACTTATAAAGACATTTTCAGGAAAACCACTCGTTGGACACAAATGAAATGAGGCTTTTTGTTACTGGTCCCTATAATAAGTTAATGAACAGTTAAAATATATAATTTATAATGTATAAGATCACTTTGTAATATAAATCCTTATGGCATGTTCTTATAACACTTAATGAGTGGGGTTATGTATATCGATGGACATTTACAAAGGCTAATGACAAGTATTATATAGCATGAATACTTCATAAAGCTTTACAAATGTGTAAGTAATGCGTTATGAATGCAGAAATTATTAAAAAGTGTTACCATTACTACAAGACTGCATACATAGTAGTACATAATGATAAATGCTTTTTTTCATTTTTTAAATAAAGTGTAATCTTGTTTTAAGTAAAACAGAAAAATTCAGTTTTGGGGCCTAGTGGCATAGTGATGGGCAAGTCCACCTCTCTATGCTGGGGATCCAGGTTCGTGTTCCGTCTATGGGTTCTCTGGTTTCCTCCCAGAGTCTAAAGCCATGGAGTCACAGTGAGTTTGCTGCTCTAAATTGCCCCTATATAGTCTGTGAGTAAGTGTGTGCAAATTGATGGATTGGCATCCTTAGCAACGTTTTTTCCTGGATGGACGTGGGAAACCACCCTGTAGTCCTAGAAGAGGATTAAGCAGAAGATAATGAGATGACATAAGATGAATTTAGTTTCATTGACTTGTTTGATACGTTTGAGTAGAAAATAAAATTATTCAAGTGTCTTCAATCAACTGCCTGGCAATCAGTTGTGAGTGGGTACCCTGAACAGTTGTTTGTGGATGACACAGGACATTTTTGAGGACCACCATCAAGAAAACGCCAAACAACAATTATGTACATGGTAGGGCTACAAAGAAGAAAGGAGCTGTTTCCAAAACACAATTTGCTAGATTACATTGACAAGCCAGAAGAATGCTAGAAATGTGTTGAGGACAAGGCTAAATAGATTTTTTATCTGGTTTAAATAAGTAGATATATATGTGACAGAAGCACTGTGGCACCAAGGGAGAAGGCAAGGCCTTTGGTATTGATCTTTAAATATGTCTAAATAAAGTCCATTACCGACAGCTCTGCCCTCTTCCCTGGCACCACTGTGCTCCTGCCATAATGTCCCGGGTTTTTGCACCACTGTAATGTTTGGGGGGTCGGAGGAAAGGTAACAGGAGTTCACAAGCTCAGGAATGGATCTTGAATGCATTGACTGAAAGGAAAATCACTAATATACCCAGCGATGGATTGGCACCCTGTCCTGGGTGTATCTGCCCAGCGCCCGAGACGCTCTCCCCTGGATGGGGAAGGGAAACTCCCTCGCGACCCTTATAAAGGAACAACCGGAATAGAATGAATGAATGAAAATCACTAATACACTCATCTTCCGTGACATTATCCAGTCCGTTTTTTAAAATGAACCCTGATCGCATTAAAAAGATTTCTAGTTTCTTTAACAATCAATTTCTACCATTTAGTGGCTAAATTAGAGAACGTAGTTTATGAAAATATTTAGAAGAACTATATATTAAATATCACAGATTTTTTACGAATGTGAAGTTGTCAGAGGTGTGTTTTATTGTGAATAATGTCATGGCTAGACAAGCAGCTCAGCCAATCAGGACCGGAACTACCCATTTTATAGTTAAATAAAGACTGCTGTCTGGTGAAAACACTGTTCATCCCACTTTCTACAGCTCGTGGTCGAGCTCTATCATCGCAGCATGTGCTGTTTTTGGTTATAAAGGATAACCAACTTTCATTGGGTGGGTCGGCACATTGTAATGTTGTCATGGCGTTCGTGTCACATATATTTCAGTAAAAAAATGCCAAACTGATGAGTAGGCATATAACTGAGCTTTTAAATAGCAGTGTACATTACGTGAAAATATTGAGATACGTCACAGAATTCAGTTGTTTTATTTAGTCTCTTTGCTATTACATATTTATATGTGGCGGCGCGGCTATTAACTGCAGCGGCTCGCTCTCACTCTGTCTATTAAGAAAGTAACATAATTTCGATTCTCTATATGTTGTAAGGGCGGCACGGTGGCTTAGTGGCTAGCACGTTCGCCTCTCAGCGCTGGGGATTCCCGGTTCGAATCCCTATTTGGTTGGAGTTTCCATGTTCTCCCCGTGTCTGTGTGGGTTTCCTCTGAGGGCTCCGGTTTCCTCCCACATCCCAAAAACATGGATGCAAGGTAAATTGAATATTCTAAATTGCCCTGTATGTGTG
>JAOUQT010000016.1:3921758-3932498 GCA_025769995.1 Xyliphius kryptos | reverse complement strand
TGGACAAGCCTGGTGGCCAATCTTCATTAATTGCACATTGCACCAGTAAGAGCAGAGTGTGAAGGTTCAATTAGCATATATATATATCGGAATCAGGTGTTCCAATCACTTCCATGGCCACAGATGTATGAATGCTTCCACATAACCAAACATTTCGGGCAATTCCATGCTCCTCTTCTAGCAAACAAGGTCCATAAAGACAAGGATGACAGCGTGGATGAACTTGACACGCCGCGACACCTGGACTAACCAGTGCACTTGTATTTGTCGGCTCTGGACATGATTTGTAATTGGGTATGACTTTTCACAGATATGGTTTTCTCTCACGTGGCCATGGTCTATTTGCCAACCTAGTACTCGCAGGATGCTGCACGGGTTGCTGGTCGACACCGCCCTTATTGCTGCCAAAGCTTCAAGCATTCTTTCTACATTCTGCACTGCTGGAACCCTTTTTCCCCTTTTTTATTGTAAAGCAACCTTGGGTTTGTTGCAAAATGCGCTATATAATTAAAACATATTATTATTATTATTATTATTATTATTATTAGTGTAAGTTCAGGCTTTCTGTAATGAAAACACATACACTACCATCTCCTAGAAGATGAAAAAAGATTGCTTTTGTACTTTTTGATCTCAAAGCCCAAACCTAAACCCAAATAAAAAATCCACATGTCCTCACTGCTAGGGAGCAAATTATGTCAGAGCAATCCTGTCTGCCCATCTGAACATGCACAATGAGACAGTGGTGCAAACTTGGTGGAGAGAAGTGATTTTGGCACACTGAAGCCGGAAGCTGAATTGAACAGATTGCCTGTGAGAAGAGTGCCACTACAGACACAGATACAGAATATGCAAGGGCATGGTAAATGGTTTTAATGCACTAACCAAACCACTAACCGCTATGAGTGTGTATGTGTGTGTGTGTGTGCACGCATGTAAATCATCTCAATGTTAATTTATTGTGCATTATTCTTAATGTCTTCTTTTTCTCTACTCTCTCTTTCTTTGCCTCCGGAAGGACTGAAGAAAATTCGTAATCCGGATCGAATGTACAGATCAGCTGTGTGTTATTCCGGCCATGCTGCTCCTAAGGGTGTCAGTGATGACACAGAGATGAACAGTAAGAGCTGGTTATTAATATTGCATCCGTGGCATTGCTGGAAGCGGCCACTCGCTGGCTGATCTATTATTCATCCATCGATTCATTTATTTACCTCTTGATTTCATTATATCTTCCTCCTTATCCCACTGGGAGTTCCCTCTCTGAGCTTTCTTTGAACCTTGAAGTGTCTTCTTGACAGCAGCATGCTATCAATATCACAAGTGTTGCCATTTGCTAAGAGCCAGACCTGTCCTTAAAGACTTGCATTATGCCAGACGCTCATCCCAAACGCTTCCATTCACTACAGTGCTGACCATCTAAAACTCGCTACTACCATTTATTTAAAAGCATGGGCTTCATCATGTTGTGTATTGCAGAGTAGGCAAAGCTGTAGTTTGTTGGAGTGATTTGTGAAAAGCACAAGTTAATCCTATTCCGAATGCGAAAACAAATGTTTTCTCTTCGGAACAAAAAGCTGTTTGCCTTTAGATCAATTATGTGTATTAATGTATGCTGACGCATAGAATGTTGATTGCTCCATTAGTACTCCAGAAGTCTTCCATGCTTAATAAGCATCGAGCTGCGCTTCTGCCACCCCTGGAGAATTTGTTGATCTTTGTAATTAAGTGCGTTTATGTTTACCGTAATTTGCAAAATGGAGCCAGATCATGCTCATCTCCTTGTTGTGCTATTCACTGATTATGCTTTTTTTCGACTGAGTTCAATCTTTGGCGTTTCAACGCGGTGTTTTAATGAACACTCTTCGGGGAATGAGAAGTGAATAGCAGAAGCTGCTGTTTGCACACATTCTGCATACAGCTGTGCATTTGGGTGTCTTTTTTTATCTGTCTGTCTGTCTCTGTGCACCATATGTATGAGCTTGCTTAAATCATTCCTCTTGCATACAGCATCATCTAAGCTTTTTGCGTGGCTGCATCTGTGTCCCAGTTACCACGTGCTGCCTGGTGGTTTTTCTATCACTACAAAAAAAACACAACTTGTCCTGTCCAAAGCAGGTAAACCACTCATGTGAGTAATTGTGAAAGTGGTTATGATAAGGATAAAGGGCTTTAGTGGGGATCTGGTAGTGTGTCCTCTTGTTGTCTTGTGTGTGTGTGTGTGTGTGTGCGCGCGCGCATGTGTATGTGCTCTCGGGTCCTCACCTCCTTTCTCTCTGAGATGGGATTTTCATGGATGGGCGAGTTTGGCTATGGCTGGAAACAGAGTCGGTGCTTTTTTACCCCTCGCCTGAGTTAAGGCAGATTCTTGAACTGAATGAAATCTTTGATTTTAGTTAATCTGATTAGCATTTCTGATTAAAAGTGTTGATATTTGAATAGAAATTAAACGCAAAACTCTACTTAGTGTTACACATACCGTAGTGCGTTGAACTTTTAAACATGCTTATTAGCCAGGCTTAAATAGCAACGGACGAGTGTTTTAATACAGAGGAAAGGTCAAAAGAGCAGAAGTAGAAGCGTAATGAGAGCATTAAGTTAAATAAATTCTTGCCCCATCAACCTATTCATCAGACCATAAGTATTAACCTTGAAACCTCAAACACCACGTTGCAAATTGGTGTTAGACTTATTTCACAAATATTCATGTTCTTAGCTAGTGCCTCTAGAGCTAAAGGCAGTTTATACTTCTACAAGAGAGTATCTAAAGCCGTTTCCTGTCATGGCCTTGTGATCAATGTCTATCAGTGTCCTGCCAGCCATACATACACATGCACATGTGTAATAGTGAAAACTTGCTGAAAAATAAAAAAGTTCCAGTTATAGACATTTGACTGAGATGTCATCTCTTAAAAGCTATTCAGTAGCCAATTTGCTTTGATACGCCCACCCTCTATGGTGCTATATGATAGTTATAGCTTTTGTACTTAAGCTAAAAGCTTGACATTTCAATCTAGCCATGTGTTCATTTTCTTGAAAGCCATCGCCACTTATATACGAGCTTGTGATCTAGATCTAAAAAGATGGTGCTAATTAAGCGTGTAGTCCAGTGCAATCAAAGCTGTCTTTTAAAAGCAAGGGCATCTATCAGAGAGTCTTATTGATTTCAGTTGTAAGGACAGTGTAGCCTTTGTGTGTTTGACATAAAGGTATTTATTAGGGGACACATAATTCATGTTAGGAAAACCACTAGTAGTTTCCCCTATAGCTGATTGGCTCTGATTGCTAGGGTTGTAATTTGGGCAGCTATTGCCACTTGTTAGAGAGGAATGTTCTTCTTTAACATGGCCAATCACATTCTGGGATGAGTCTCTCTTCTTTTTCCAGACTATTATTATTATGTACTGGAACATCTGTCACAGAAAAGGGATGCAGTGATAATTTGGTTATTGGTTTAATTACATAGTAGAAGTGAGGTTCTTTGATTTGATTTTGTCTGGAGACATTTGTTTGAAGTCTCATTCTTACACCAGATGTAGTCTTGAGGAAAAAGACTTTTTTATTTTTTTTATACTCATTTCAACTTAGGTGTATTGGCTAACACTTTCAACTGTAACATTCCTTTTCCAATCAGAAAACCTACAAGATAATTTAGTGCTGTTTACTGCTCAGGGTAACTGTTCAAATGTAGAATATCTAGCGTATTGTACAACCCAAATTCCAGTGAAGTTGGGACGTTGTGTGAAACATAAATAAAAACAGAGCACGATAATTTGCAAATCCAGTGCAACTCATGTTCGATGTAATACACTGCAAAGACAAAATATTTAATATTCAGTCATTTTGAACTGGATACCTACAACATGTTACAAAAGACTTGATGAAGGGGCAGGAAAAGACTGGGATTAAGGAATGCTCAGAAAACACCTGTTTGGAACATTCCACAGGTGAACTGATTAATTGGGTATAAAGGGAGCATCCCTGAATGACTCAGTTGTTCAGAAGTAATAATGGGGTGCGGTTGACCACTTTGTGAACAACTGCGTAAGCAAATAGTCTAACAGTTTAGGAACAACATTTCTCAATGTGCAATTCCAAGGAATTTTGGGATTTTATCATCTACAGTTCATATCCTCATGAAAAAAACTGGAGAAACAAGGCCAAAAACCAACATTGAATGCCCATGACATTAGATCCTTCAGACAGTACTGCATTAAAAGCCAACATCATTCTGTAACGGATATTAGCACATGGGCTCAGGAACACTTCAGAAATCCATCGTCCGTGAACACAGTTCATCATCTACAAGTTCAAGTTAAAACTCCATCATGCAAAGTGAAAGCTATATATCAACCACACCCCGAACTCACTGGGCCTGAGCTCATCTCAGATGGACTGATTCAAAGTTGAGAAGTGCCTAGTGGTCTGACATTGTGAGTCCACATTTCAAATTGTTTTTTTTGGAAGTCATGAACATTATGTCATCCGGGGGGAAAAAGAGGAAAAAGCCTTTACAGATTGTAGCCTGCCTGCAGTCCAGACCTGAATCCTATTGAAAATTTGTGGAGTATGAACCTCTAAATAGGACAATGGAGACTCGAGACTGTTGAGTAACTTAAGTTAAGAATTTGGCAGTTCTGAAGGCAAAGGTTTTACTAGCAGGATGTACCTAATTAAGCGTCTAGTGAGTGTATATTATATGTATTACTAACTCTTGGTTAATCAAACAAAATACTTACTCACTAATGCAGAATTCACCTTAGGGATGAACTGAAATGCTGCTCGCTCAACATCTGTGTAATAATCTTGTGGCTAAGTGAAGGCAAATCTTTACAGCCACACCCTGAAATCTAGAGGAAATCCCTCCAAGAACCCAGGAGGTTGTTTAGACAGCTGGAGTGGAGTAAACCTGGAATGGGATATTCAGACAGTAGATAGTTGGTTTGATGATCAGGTCCAAACTCTGTATGTGTTCAAATACATAGTGGATATTATAGTAATAAATAAAGAGTCAAAAACACAACAGGCTATTGTAGGAGCACAGTCACCAACATGTAGGTGTGATGTGACTTTCTATGGGGTTTTATTTCTTGTATAACACAGTAATTTGGCAATTTGTTTAGAATCTGGAACATCCCAGAAACATGTTGTTCCTTTCATTATATCAGCTAAAAATATTTGCTTTTTCACAGACTTTATTTGTTATTTTTTATGTTAATAGGACAAGTAATGCCATTTGTCCAATAAGTTCCTTACACATTTATCCGTCCTGAAAATTCTCCGGCAGCTAAGAACTGTTAACATGGTGCAGAAACTAGACTCTGCTTCCAATAATGCTGAAGAAAACCCCACCTCCTAACACAAAAGATGTTTTATATAGAATATGTGCCAGAAGGTGTACCTTAATATAAACCTGTAATCTGGAGCTGCAGCTCGATCTGTTCTATTATTTAAAATTAACCCACACCTTCTGACCAATCAGTTTCAAACAAATATAACAGTGGACATGCAGATGCAGGTTTTGCAATTTGGTATACATACTTTAATTTATATATCTCATTTGTTGGTACGTAATGAGTGGCACGGTGGCGCAGTGGGTAGTTCTGTCACATCACTGCAAGAAGGATCATCGGATGGGACAAATTTCTGTGTGAGGTTTAAACATTCCCCCTGTGTTTGCGCGGGTTTTCTCTGGGAGCTCCCGTTTCCTCTTGAAATCCAAAGACATGTGTTAGGTTAATTGGTGTCTCTAAAGTGACCCTTAGTGTGTGAATTCTCTTCACACCTGAATGCTCTTGTGCCCAGAGTTGCTGGGTGGGCACAGGCTGGCCCGTGACCCCATGTGGATTAGTTGGAAGTAAATGAAAGAATTAATGAATTGTTCCACATTTCTACTATGTGCTTGTGGCGTAAGAGAGCATTGCTTCCTAAAATAGAGTCGGTATTCTTTTATTTCTATTTACATTCCGATCACATGACAGAGAATGAGGGCAGCACGATGGCGCAGTGGCTAGTGCTGTCACCTCACAGCAAGAAGTACCTGGGTTTGATTCCCGGTTGGGACGACATGTGCAATTCCTGTGTGAAATTCTACAAGGACATGCATGCTATGTTAATTGGAGTCTCTAAATTGGCCCTCAGTGTGTGAATTTCTGTGTGCTCTACAATGGAGTGGCGTCCTGTCTAGGATTGTTCCTGCCTTTGTGCCCCGGGTGGGCACAGGTTGGCCCGTAACCCTGTGTGGATGTAGTGGAAGATAATGAATTATTGAATGAATAAATGACAGAGTATATATATAATGACATGACATGCCATATTCAAAACATGGCTGACAATTGGACACATTTTTTTCTTATTTTTATTAATTCATTCAATTATTCATTTTCTATACCTGCTTAATTCTTAAGGGTCACAGGGAACCCAGTGCCCACCCGAATACTCTGGCCGTGAGGGCAGTTACAACCCTAGACAGGATGCCAGTCCATCATAGGACGCAAACACACACACAGTCACAAACGAACTGGAAATTTAGAGACACCAATGAACCCGTGCTCTTGTTTTTCAGTTTCTGACTTTAATATTGACCACTTTGCCTCTTAAATTTGTCACTGGGCTGTTAATGTCAATTATCATGATGCACAGGTCATGCATGTAACCCTGGATGACCAATTGTTTTCTCTGGGTTTACATAAACCCCTCACTGCATCCTGTATTCTTTTGTTCCTTGCACAGCTTCGGATCACATGAATTATTTGTCCTCCATATATGGTGAAATCTGACAAGTACACCCACAGACGGCTGTGATGGGGTGCATAAGAATATAGCATCTGTCTGTGATATCTACGCGGTAATGCTAAATTTAGATGACATGCCTATCTCTGGAAAGCACAAGCTTTTTTTTTGCTTTGAGTTTCAACTGGCCTGCCAGGACGTTATTTAAATTGCGTTCATCCGTTGAGTTGTAGGCGTCAGTAGCCCAGTGAAATGACGAACTGCTAACAAACAGCCCAATGGCTATGGTTCTCCATCATGATGTGAGGCGTGCAGGGGTGATCGAGGATCGAAAAAAAAAAAATTATTAAAGTCTGGCCAGAGGACTGGAAGGTGGGACCTTGTTGTTTTAGTCAGTTTTATTGCATTCATGGTCTTGCATCCTTGATAGATTGATTTAAAAATAACTTTCACTACCACAGTGCCCTGATTATTATTTCAATTCATTTTTCTGGCCCTTTGGTCACAGGAGGCATGCTTTATTAGATTAGTATTGAATGGATCGATACTGCAGTTGAGAGTGATTTTTATAACAGCCATCTTTTGTAATGTCTTATGACTTGTGCACTTCAGGGAGCTGCTTTACAGTCTTACGTGTTAGCATTTGTGTTCTGAATTAGCATACGCATTTCATATCTATTGCAAGGTTTATCCAAAGAATATGGGGGAAAAAAAGATTATATTTGCTCCATTTAACACTGCCTAAATTGATAAAATACGCTTTTAATATTTTACAACATCCATGACGGTAATCCTGCTTGCAGGGGAAGAACAGAAGGGCTTTAGAGATTGTATAGACTGTTTGATGAATGTAGTAGTGCTCCAGCATTACAGCTACACCTCACTGAAGAAGGCAACAATTATAAGCGAAGAGTGTCACTCACTGAGCAAGCAGACCCAGACAAGGGAGGAGCGAGAGCGAAAAAGAGGGAGAGTTTGTGTCGTGCGAGGTATTGATTTGAGATTTGTTTTTGTCAGCCCTCTCCAGTTTCATGACCTGCTCAAGTCTCCAGGGTGACATGGCGCGCAAGCTAGCATGACTGATATTGTTAAAGCTCCTAAACAGACTCCTTCAGGAGCGGTATCAGGGATAATCTGAAGGAATTTTTTCCTCCTCCATCTTTTCGTTAGACATGCTTACCGCTAGATGTAATCAGAAATAACTGGAGCGTTTGGAGACTGTCAGGGTGCGGGTGTGGGCGGTGCATTATGTGCATAAGGAGACATCAGCAATGGCTCTTTTTTCACAAATCACAGATTTTGAACGATGAGGCAAAGACAAAAAAAACTCATGGCTTGTTTTTGTGGTTGCCCACATCCTGACAAGACAGTCCAAGTTCAAGGAGAGCCACTGATCCAAGTCTGATCTCACATTTCAAATCTCATGGTTGGGTATTTCTTCTAGCTGCTATGTTCCTAGGAATGAATCCAGAATTCGTTGTGGCACAGTGGTAGTGCTGTCGTCTCACAGCAAGAAAGCCCAATGTTTAATCCCCGGATGGGGCGACCTTGGAAATTTCTGTGTGTAATTTGCATGTTTTCCCTGTGTTTTCTGGGTACTCTGGTTTTCTCCTACATTCCAACAACATCTATGATAGTTTAATAGATGTCTCCAAAGTGGCTCTTATTGTGTGAATGTGTGTGCTACTGTGTATGTGTGCCCTACGATGGATTCGTGCTCTGCCTGAAGTTGTTTCTGCCCTTGAGCCAAGAGTTGCTGGGTGGGCCCCAGCTGGTCCGTTACCCCTTGTAGATTAAGCTGAAAAAAAATGAATGAATTTAAATGTTATTGAGCATGGAACAGAAACAGTTGGGAAGTAGTGTAGATATAGTGTTTATGAGAAACAAATATTTTTGAACCTAAAGTTGCAACTACACATCGATTATGCCAAACATGAAAACCCTTGTAGACCCAAGGCAATGGCTCTTAGATGCCAGAGTAGGGCTAATAAAATTTTATACATGTCTCACATTATTAAATCAGATTGTTTGCCCCAGATCAAGTGTAACACAGTTAAGTATATTAGGCTAAAAAAATTACAGAATTTAGAGAATAAAAATTCATAGACTATGGAAGTAGCTACAGCGGGGGAGGAAGGAGAGGGGTCACTGAAGAAACAAAAGCTGCGAACAAAAGTTAGAGCATAGGGTTACTGGAAGGATCAGAAAAAAAGGTCAGTAGAAAAAGAACACTTTTTGGTTTATTTCTAAAAGGCGGTGAGTAAGAAACTGAGGAACGTAGCGCATACACACACACACACACAGTCATCCACACATTCACACGATAAGGGCCACTTTAGAAACACCAATTAACCTAGCATGCATGTTTTTGGAATAAGGGCAAAAGTCGGAGTCCTGGAGAAAACCCGTGCGAAGACGAGGAGAACATTCAAACTCCACACAGAAATTTCCCAAGTCAACCCACCTGGGGATTGAACCCGGGTCCTTTTTGCTGTGAGGTGAAAAGACTTTTTGGTTTAGTTATAATAGTCAGTGGGTAATAAACTGAGGATCAATGGAATTGACAGGATCTGAACCTCACGAAAAAAAAAAAAAATTCAATTCACTTTCTTTCATCTGTGTTTTTTATTTATCTGTTACACCTCTCTTCCCATTACGACATCAAGTTTGTCTCTTTTTCATTTTTTTTTAATATGGAACCCTCTTTGGATCACGGTCTCTTTCATTGTTTACTTCATTCTTACTCTGTGGCATCTATCTCCTTCTCTCTCTCTTTCTCTCTCTCTCTCTCTCACACTATTTTCCCCACATATTCTTTGCCATGTGGGCATGTAGGCTTATTTTCCTGATCAACCCGGACTCTATAATTGGCTGCCTCCCAGCTCAGCTCAGCTCAGCCCTGCACATATAATATAGTGGCATTCCAGTTTCTAATATAGCGGCGTTCCCATTTCAGCCTGCCTTGCACTTTAGGCTCTAACATCTTGATTGTTTTTCACTGCGAGCGAGACTGAGTTATGCTAATGCGTTCAGTGTCGTCACTGTTTTTAGCAGGGAAAACAAAGTGTGTGAGTCAGCAGTGGAGGCTGGCCTGGGTACTGTGGTGTGTGTAAACCACATCAACATGACCATGGTAAGGCCACAGTAAAAAACAATGCCCATTCACTGCCCATAATTATGATAAATGTTATATATTATTGTTAATTATGGAATTATTTATATGATTACATCACCCAAATGAGGATGGGTTCCCTTATTAGTGTGGTTCCTCTCAAGGTTTCTTCCTTACTTACTCAGGTCGTTTTTCCTTGCCACTGTTACTCATCTGGGATAAAAACGTTTTTTTGTAAAGCTGCTTTGGGACAATGTTTATTGTTAAAAGCGCTTTATAAATAAAATTGAATTTAATTGAATTCAAAATTTACTGTTTTCTATTATATAGATTCTGAAAAAAGAATGAAAGGTAGGGATATTTATTCATTCATTTTCTTGCGCTTAATCCACACGGGGTTGTGGGCCGGCAACTCTGCAACAACCTTAGACAGGGTGCCAATCCATCGTAGGGCACATACGTACACAGTACGTATTTCTCACACTTGAGGCCACTTTAAAAACACCAATTAACCCAGCATGCAGGTAATTCAGGAACCTGGAGTACCTGGAGAAAACCTGCACGAACATAGAGAGAACATGTAAACATCTAAGCCACCCCACCTGGGGATATAACTCAGGTCCTTCTTGCTGTAACCAGTTTACCCAATCATTGTAAAATGTTTATGGTCTAAATATGTCAAAATAAGTTTTGCCTGGAATGTGAAACAATAAAGGCTTCCTCTTGGTGTGTTATTGTTTCTCGACAAGCTGACCACAGTCTCCTAACTTTCTAACTGGTTGCTATTTATTTGAAAGTGAAAGGGATAAATTTTGCCACTGTTTGCACACAGTGGAATTGGTCCTCTGCATTTAACCCATCCGTGCAGTGAAACACACAAATACACACACACAGGT
>JAOUQT010000016.1:3846092-3859100 GCA_025769995.1 Xyliphius kryptos | reverse complement strand
GAAAAATCGATTACAAAATTTGTACCAAACAGACAAACAGACAAGTGAAGCTGAATAAAAGTGTGTAATAATAATAATAAAATACAATGATGTTTGATTTATGGAATTTTTAATAACAAAAAATAAATGAATAAATAAAAATAATAATTCGGGAAATTCTGCCAAAAATTACCAATAGGCTTTGGGGTCTGGACTGACTGGGCCATTGTATAACATGATGCTATAACATATGCTTTGATCTAGAACATTCCAGAGTAGTTCTGTCTATATGTTTAGGGAGGTTGGTATAGAATGTCCTGCTGAAAGGTGAACCTCTAACCCAGTCTTAAGTCTTTTGCAGCCTGTAGAATAGTCATGTATTGGGCTCCATCCACCTTCCTATCAACTTTAATGACTTTTCTCACTCTCCAGTCAAAAGCATCCCCACCGCATGATGTTACCACCACTATGTTTCACAGTGAGATTAGTGTTTTTAGGGTTGCATTTAGTCAAATATCATTCGACCAGAACACTTTTATTCCACAAATTTTCAGTGTTTTTTACTGCGTTCCTAAATCCAAATGCGATTTCTTATGGCTTGCTAAAAATTTTGTGTTTTATTTGCCATTATTTACTTTCTTATTGTCCTTGCCAGCTGTGGCTCTAAACAGCTCCAACAGAGTGACCGTGGACTTCTTGGCTGCTTTTTAAAATTAATCCTCATTCTTGGGCTTGGGTACATTGCCATGTCCTAGTAGGTTTGCAGTGCCATACTTCTTTCATTGTCAGATGATGGATTGGAGAGTGCCCTATAATATGTTGATAGCTTGGATTTTTATGTATAACCAAACCCTGTTTTACACTTTTCCGCAGCTTTATCTCTGACCTGCCTCTTGTTTCTTGGTTTTCATGATGCTGGTTGATCACCAATGTTTTCTGTCAAGCTTCTGTCAAGGCTTTTGCTGAACTTTTATAACAAATAGCACACAATTGAACAAACTTGGGACATTCTTTAAACAATAAAAATCACAACAGGAAAGTAAATGAGCAGATGAATCTGAAATGTTACATCCTTGGCAAGAGAGTTTTGGGTATAGCCATAAGAGTCCAGCGTAGAGTTGTCCTTTGCTCTGGTCATTAGGTTTAGTTGCCTTTGCAGTAACTTTATCTAGTGGATTTGGGCATTGTTTTTGGGTGACAATTCCACAACAATGTCCAGCATGTAAAATTCCAACTTAAAATCTGGCTTTGTCTTTCAGAAAGAAGATCCATACAGCAATTTAAAAACCCTTGTGCAGCAATTAGAAGCATGTTGTCTGTTTTCAGCTGGGATGAAATGTTATGAATGTGCTGGGAATTCCGGTCCAGTTGTCTCTGCTGTTCAGTCTGTTTATTAAGTGAGTCAACTGACTGAATGAACAAAACAACCAGCAGATTATGTTTGTAGTGTTTATTGCCATATAAAATAAGGAGCTCAGATTCTTAAATGAGCCGTTTGTCGAGCTGTGACAGGACAATTCACACTGCTGACCGTTTCACATTTTTATTAATGTGACGTACAATCCAGAATATTCTCGATGTTTTTAATAAACTGCCATGTGGCCACTAGATAACAGCATTTGCTCGTTAGAGAAACCGGAAACCTTTTATTCAACGATTAAAGTTCACTTTAAAAACCAAACTACATTACGTCCCTGAAGTGATTTTTATTAAAATAAACGTATTTATAAATAAGACCTTTTTTTTTATTAATTAATTTTTTTATAATGGTGTGTTTGTTACCATTTTATCAAAGCAACAAGGCACGCAAGGTTGAGCAGAATTGTGAATAAATCAGGCTAAAGAGGTGTTATTTGTGACGGTCTCGCGTCGGAACCCGAACGAGTGCTCACCCGAGTCGAGCAGGGAAGAACAGGTTGGCAGGTTAACGAAAAAGGTGTTTATTACGCACAGCCAAAAATACGAAATACAAAATACAGGGAACCGACAAGCGAAACACAAAAACAATTAACAACCAAGGACCGGGACGAACGGAAACCGAGAGTATATAAAACAAAAGTCCCTGTCACGTGACAAGAAGGGAACGAATAACAAAACGGAACAGCTAATTAACTAAAACGGGATGAAACCGGAACAAAAACAAGTTAATTAACTTAAAGGAAAACAAAGCGCTTCTTACATTATTTGGCATGTTTCCTATTATTTATTCCCAATAATGTACTCCCTTTTTTGCTACATTGCTTTGTTATAATTCACTGTCTGTATACTGGCAAAAATTTTCGGTAGCACTGGATCAGACTGTTCAGACATTTATGGAAAAGACGTATACAGACTATAATCGTTAACTTAATAACCAAAAGCATAGGAAATTAGTGAGATGTTGAAAAAGGTAATCATATGGAAGTGCAGGAGGTGTTATCAAATCATGAAGTTCAAGGCTGCATCAGGCCAAGCAATACCAGAGAGAAAGCGTTGATTGCAACATAAGAATAGCAAGACTTCAAAATTAATGAAAGAACCAAGCAGGTATATCTGCACACAAATTAAATCAAAGCGATGATGCGGATTAGAACTCTGATGTGTGTGATCTTGAACAGAGTTCCTGATTGGCTGGCTGGTGACAAGTGCCAGCAACTCCAGACAGAGTGGAATCCTGGGAGTTAAACTCATCAATAGAAAGTGGATGTGTAACACAGTCTATGTTTTAAGTGTTTGTGTCCTCAAGAAAAACCTATAATGCATGAAAAATGACCCATCTTATCAAAATGGGTTATCTAAAATTTGTTAACATTAAAACGCCATTATTCATCCTGTGAATTATTGGGACAAAAAGCAGTTTATAAAATGTGTAGTTCCGGTTCTTAAACCGGATGAGCCAATTGACTGCAGACCTCTGACATTTTAATATTAATGCATGATATACAATACATTATTTTCCCAATGTTTTTTATAAACTGTGCTGTGTAATTTGACCACTAAATGGCAGTGTTTGTTTGGTTGAAAACTTTTACTTAGGGATTGGCATTCACTATAAAAACTGGACTAAATTATGTCGCAGAACATCTATTTACTAATAATTTTGCTTTCAAGTGACACATTTATGAATCAAATATTTTTTTCATTAAAGTATGTTTGTAACCGTTTAATAAAAAGCAATAAGGCTCTTGAGGTTTTGCAATATTGTAAATAAATCAAGGAAAAGCGGTGTAACTGTACTCTGCCTTAGGTCATGCTGAACACCTCATTCTTTTTTTAATGCCTTATTGCTTTAGTGTGTGCGTGTGCGTGCGTACGTGTGTGTGTTCATAAAAAAAAAAGAGTGAGAGAGTTAATATGTGGGTGTGTGGTTGTCTGGTTGGATATGTGTTCCAGTATTGCCTTCGAAGGCTGTTTAATTCACCTAATCTTCTTGAGAGGTTTCAAATGTGCAGACCTGTAAATTATGTTCCTAGCCTCTGGTAAGGGATGATAAAAAGATGCTGTCTAGTTTTGTGAACACTTCACTCACAAACTCACTATTTCCTACTGGGGCATAAATTTATTAAAAGCAGAACCTAGTGAGAGAGACATGACAAGGTGTTTGTCATCTTACCTGAGCCTATTCTGAAGCTGTTAGATGGATAAAGTAAGAGCACAGTACACATTAGAAATGGAAGTGGCTCTTTTTTCACTGTACAGATAATTTTCTCCTTTTTTCCATTGATATCTTTTATTGAAACTGTATTCAGTGTATATATAAATAAGAATAAAATTATTCAAGACTTTTATCATGGACTTTAATGTGTATACATCACTTAATCATGTGTTGGCATTTAGCTCTTTGAAATGAATTGGAAAATCTGTCACTTTTGATCCAAAACTAATGGAGCATTGCAGACCAGCAGTGACCCTGGTGAAATACTTGGTTAGACCCCCAGAGTGTGACGTGAACTGTTGTATTGACGTCATCTCATTGCTTTATTTTTTTCCACAGAGTTTCCATAATGGTTTTCCTGTTTATGTTGACCTTGACTTCTGACCCTGATCTGCATATTCTTGGTAACCATATCAATTTATTTTTTTTTGTTTCATCACAATGTTAATATACTCATCTGTTTTGTTACACATTTTGTGTTTAGATTTTTGTTGTTTTGTCATTTATTTTTTCTGTTTGCCAAAAGGAAAGCCAATGTAGTAAGAACACCAGTAACAAAAAGCTTATGCAGGGTTTACATTGTGCAAAACAAGTAGTTCTGGTCCTTAATTCTGATTGGCTGAGCTGTTTGTCCAGCTGTGGCATTACTGACCATAATGCACACCACTGAATGCTTCACATTCGCTTATTGTTCACCTCACATTGTGTGTTCTGCAACTAGTAGGAATTCATTTATTTATTATTCCATTTATCCTAATTGAGGCTGTGGATCTAAAATAGGGGTAAGGATGAAGGGGCTGGCCTTTTTTAAGTGTTTATATAAAAAAATCATAAACACTTGACCTGTGCAACAAGAGCATTTAAACCACTGCACCATCAAACTACAATCTGAAGATATTTATGCAATGCATGATTTGGGCCTATGACAGTAAAATGGGGGACCAATTAACACACAATGGAAACCTAAATGACATACCATTCAAATTAACAGAAAGGCAATTTTAACTGATGGAAAAGTTGTCCTCGGCTTTAATCTGTACAATTTAAATAGTGTAAATTATTCTTTTAGGAAATGTGAACAAGTCAACTAGAGCAAGGGATTTTTTTTTTGACCGAATAAACTTCAGATCTCAAAATGAATTTAACTAATATTCACATTACAATTTAAATAACAAATTAGAAATTAAGCATGTTTGGTGTGTTCATGTATGGTATGCTGTATGTCCAGGTGTGACATTATTGACAAATCGCTTTATATTTGTATTGATGCGTGACATACAATACATTATTTTTCAGATTTTTTTACCTTATGTAATTTGGCCACTAGGTGGCATTGTTTGATTGTTAGGGAAACCAGAATCCTGTTTCTCAGCGATCAGCATTTACTTTAAAAAACCAGACTACATTATGATGCAAAAGAGAAGTTTATTAACAATTTTGCTTTCTATTAATGTTTTTATTAATCACATCTATTTTTGTTATTATAGCGTGTTTTAACCTTTTCATAAAAGCAATAAGGCACTCAAAGTTTTGCATTATTGTAAATTATTTTTGTGAAGGTGTATAATGGCAATTTACATTGTGTCTAACGACACCTCTTTCCTGTAATTTATTTACAATAATGCACACCCTCTCGTGTCACATTAATGCACCTGCTGGTTCTTTTATAAAACTGAAAAGTTTGTGAGCTGAGACATCTCATGCCGCAGAGAAAATGACTCCAAGGTGCAGGAAAGTGAAGCTTACATCAGCATACAAGTTATTAAATGTAAATTTATTGCATGATGTAAATAAAACACATTCCTGTGAGTGGGAAATTCTGTCTCCGGTACTCATGGTCTCCCACATTCGTGACAACAGTGTTATAGAATTACCAAGTCAAAGCTCTGACCTCAATCCAATAGAAATGTAAATGCAGGTAATATGAGGGAGCTCACAAACTAAATCCAAGACTGAAAGGCATTAACTCTAAATGTTTTATTAAAATGATTGCTGCACAGGGTCACATTAGATACTAAATGAAAAGGTTCATCTACTTTTGGCACTCATAGATATGTAATCAGGTCTAGTGGTAAAGGGGGCTGGGTGAAGCACCCCCTCCAATGTTTTCTTTCTGCCTACCCCACCCGCAAGTACTGATCAGGCAAAGGGTATTTTTCTTTAACTTGTTTCATTCTCACTGAACCAATTGCAAAATCATGTTTTTGCTGTTCTGTGTCAAGTTATTTATAGTGCTATTTCTGATTGGCTCTTTAAGTCATAAAAAAGTGGCAGATTACATTGTGCAGCTCTACAAAGCATGAACAGTTTCTGGTTGTTGCAGTGAACAGGAGCATCAGTTATCTAATAGGGAGCCTGGGAGTTGAAGCTCACTTTGGTGTAACAGTTTTAGCTTGTTTCTTTTGTGATTTATTGCTCTATTAATATATTTGTTGCTTAACTTATAAACTATTTCTATCAGCTGATAGCCAGAGGCAGCTCGTTTCTATTGGCATGGATGGTGACCATAACTAATATTGCATTTTTTTGTAATTTTCTTTGTGTTAATGTTACAGGGCATGCTGGTAAAATATATATGGGCATGTTGGACTTAAACAAGTGAGACAAATTCACAAGACACAAAGGTTTAAAAAGGTTTATTATAGCATTAAATAAATATAATTACGTTTGGTCATTTAGCAGACCAGCTTTTATCCAAAGTGACGTATAAGCTTATGGCCAGAGGCAGTTCATTTTTATTGGATTGTGACAATATATGTTTATATAATGTTTAGAATTTTCTCTTATCGAAAAAAATTATAATTTTCTTGTTGGGAAAATGTGCACATTTCACTGAATTATTTTTTTATTTTATTGTATTGCATTTTATAAAAGAAAAAAAATCAGGGCATGTGCACATTTCCCCAACGACATGTACCTCAGAGAGCATGCAGACCCTACAGAAAATAAGCTTCAACCATGCCAACACTGAAGGGAGCCCTTCAGAGCATCGTGTTTGGAAGCAGGAGTTGTCATGTTGTACATGCCAAAAGAGAGTAAGCATGGACTGCACTCAATTAACAGCTTTATTGGCTTCAGATGTACCTTTAGATGTAGCGAATCATGGCTGCATCTTGACCATAGCATGACTAGAGTTATAAAAAAGCCTCAAGCATTGGCTTTTAATTTGAGCTGGTGCTTATACAAACTCTGCCCTGAGTATTCTGTAAAATAAAAACCACTCTTTTTGCATTCAGAGAAGGGACTTTTGATTAAGTATGTGTTCTGTTTGCGATCTGTGAGCAAGTTTATTTGAGCAGAAAAATGCTGAAGGAATCCAGCATTACCACAATCGCTGGTCAGACAGTGGACAAATGCTATTATGTAGAATTCCAGTCCAGGTAGTTCCAGTCCTTGATTTGCTGAGCCGTTTTTCCAGCCGTGACAATAATGCACACCTCTGACCACTTTACATTGATGTCATTGTGTAACATACAATACATTATGTTTCCAATGTGGTTTATGAACTGCGTTCTGTAATTTGGCCATTTACTTTGAAAACCAGATTAAAGCCCATTTTGCAAGACCAGTTTATTAGTGGTTTTTATTCAATAAATTCATAAGAAAAATAGATTTAAGATAAATTGTCTGCTCTAAATTGTCCCCATAGTCAGTGTGTCCCAAGACCGGTAGAGAGTGAAGGTTGTGTAAGGAAGGGCTTCCAACGTAAAACACTTGGCCAAGTCTATATGTCAGTATGTCACTGTGGGGACCCCTGAATAATGCCGAAAGAAGAAGAATACACACTTAATCTCGCCCTTGCTTGAGTTTAAGTGCTATTATACAGATGTTAATTACTAATGGCAAAGCACTCTAGAATCAGGGCTGTATGTAATATTGGATCATTTCACTTCAGTCTATTAATAGCAATGTGTGTTCTCTTTATCTGCATTCAGCACTTCAGTAAAATTCAGAATATGAGGGAGTTCATAAGGTGTTTACACAGTAATCTTTCAAACAATAATGCAACTTGGTTGACTAGGTGGGTGGTCCTGATGTTAAAAGGCAGATGCAAATGAAGTTTCCCAATTTTAGTTTTTTAGAAAGAAAAGGGATTTCATAAGTCATAGTTTATACTTAGTTATTTGTCAATGTGTATGCCCATCAGACAAATATGGACATGCCATTTATCCAATTTTTCTATAAATGGACTTGTTAAATTGGGGAGAAAAAGTATAACATATATATTAATCTAATATGTAAACATTAAATATTAAACACTCAATATCCCTTGTGAGGTTCACCTATTATATTGGTGCATTTTGTAGGCTTCTGACTGAGTTAGACATATAGCCCATACAAACAACCATTGCCAAATTATTAATAAATCTCCTTTTGACATGTAGGAGTAAAAGGATTCCTTAAGCTTGGTCTGCTGTTGCTTATGTTGGCTGTGGGTCTTGTACTTAAACACAAATTGCTTCATTTCCTGTTCTTTTGGACTCAACCTTCGTACAACTGCTGATTATTACATACAGGTAAAGAGTGACATGGATTCATTTGACCGAATCTGTAAAGGGATTTAAAAACAAGTTTAAATTTCACAA
This sequence comes from Xyliphius kryptos, assembly GCA_025769995.1. Lineage (NCBI taxonomy): Eukaryota > Metazoa > Chordata > Actinopteri > Siluriformes > Aspredinidae > Xyliphius > Xyliphius kryptos. Next base: position 3,850,901 of record JAOUQT010000016.1, on the reverse strand, counting down.
CACGCCACAATTTCAGAATCTCCCATGGATAAATTCATACTAATTACTCTTTCTGAGTGGGAGGATTGCTATAGTGTCATCCACCGCCCTCTGCCCTTTAGTGAGATAATCTAGAAACAAGTTGGCCTTTTGATTAATGTAGTGCCCTCAATCCAAACAGAGAGCTTTATGAGGGGAATACCAAACTAAGATACTGCCCAGAATTGGGCGACGTAAAAAAATGAAAAAAAGAAAACAAATTAATTTCTTTATCTCAATGTAAGCACATTTTAGTGGCACTACTGTGAGGGTTTTTTTTTTTGTTGCATGATGATTTTTATTTCGTGGCTGCTAAAAAGCTTTTGAATAGTAAACATTTGAATTGCAAACCGGTTTATCAAAACGGCTGTACATATCAAGATCCAGTCTGCTTTTTGCTTCTGATCTGAGTGATGAGGCATGCCTTTTAAAATCTCATTTCTTTTGGCTCTGCAACTGACACAGTTGTGCAAAGGTCGTCAGCTTTGTTTTTGGTCTCAGAGGGGAAACGTTCCATGAATTGAGAAGCGCATTGACACAATATGAAGAAGAACGTGTTTGGCAAAGAGAGAACGGGGTGACGAAAGTACAGATTACACGAATGCCTTCAGAGGTTTGGAATACAAATGAACACTGCAGGATGGAATTGCCGTTCAGAGGTCTGTGGTGCAAGAAGGGTATTCTACTTTGCCATCCTGCCTCAGGGTTAAAATGGCTGAACAGGATGGAGCTTATTCATGACATGATGATGTTTTCTGCCAAAATGAAATAATGCAGTTTTTGTTGGTAAAGATTCAATAAATCTGTTTTAACAACTCTTCTGGAACGCTTTAGTGAAAAGAATCTAGCAGTATTTCAGTAACACCAGCATTATGTAAAGCTATTCATCAGATATTTATTGTTTAATGAATGCCTAGTCTTTAGAGTAATGTTGTAATCGTTGCAGAGCATGTGCATGCTGGGCTATGTATTAAGTGTATAGAGCGGTTGAGTGGGTACCTTCTGGGTTTGAATCCTGGTCAGGCATCCATGGATTCTCTATGGATGCAGTTTGCATATTCTCTCTGTCCGTTTGGTTTTCCTTCAGAAGCTCTGGTTTTCTCCTAAAATTTAAACAGTGGTGGGCCGTCATAGAAAGCTTTGAAGGCATAAAAATATCTGAATCACAGACTTCTGTTAATAAATTCAGTCAATGAATATTTATTAAATAATTCCAAACGGTCTGTCAATATGCTTTCGTATCGTTTCTCCTGGTCGCACTGCTTACGGACTTTTATTAATTGCTAAAGCATTCAAGAAATCACATTTGAGCATCATTGTTGCCAGGTTTACATTTTTTTTGTTCCTACTTCTTCAGAATGAATTTTGCTGGTTCTGTAAATTAAATACAATGAAGTGCAACCTCTGTTGCTTTTACCAATCAAATTTTGATTCTTTAACTCCAGAGCCTTCTAGTAGGCTAATGTTACATTAGTGTATTTCCTGCCCTCTGATTGGAGTGTACTTTGATGAGCAGGAATTTTTAACCAATTAAAACTTATTATAGAAGTACAAATTAACTCAACTGGAGGAAACTCACGCAGACACGGGGAGAACATGAAAAACTCCACACAGATTGGGATTCGAATAAGGAATCCCCAGCGCTGAGAGGCGAATGTGCTAACCACTAAGCCACTGTGCCGCCTTGGGTGTTATTTTCCTAATTAATATTGCAGTTTTTTGATGTTCTTTTTGATTTTAATCTGTGACTACACGAGTGAGGACCAGAGACAGAAATTTACCGGTTTATAAATTCATTCAAACACACATGCTGGCCGATATCTGTGGATTGTAACGTGTACACACATTCATCAGGCGGAACTGCATGTATCTAATCAAAATCCATTGCATCTATTTTGCCGTTGTACATAATAAGATGTTTTCAAAACATAGTTATTGACCGGTGGATTCATTCAGCTGGAGCCTTCGTGAAGGCCCCGGTGTGGAATGCGTGGCCCTCCACTGAATTCAAAAACTGTAGATTTAAATAAAAAAAAAACAACCTTTTGCTTGTGATGACGACTTGTCAAGCGTGGAGCCTTGTATTTTCCGTTGTGCACTGGGATGGATTCAAACATCCACATGACCCTAATAATGTTAAGCAGATTAACAAATGATTTTCACAAAGGACTTGCAAACCAAATGAGTTTTTTTTTTATTAGACACTGTTTGTTTAAAGCGTTAATATTTAATGGCAATAAAATCATCCTCTCTAGCATTTGTCTGCTGAATGCTTATTTTGGATCCTGTCCTTTACTCATGTACATTTTTTAACATTCATCTTAAATCTTATTTGATGTCACTCTATTTAAAGAAGATTATGAAAGAAAGGGTTGCCATCCTTTCTTGACAGAAACTCCTGGTTTCAAATGCTCTCTTAAGAATTGTGACAAAGTGAGCAGGAAAAAAAGAGGTTTTAATGTGCATTTAGTTTAAGGTTAATTTGACTTGTTCTTCTCCTAGTTTCAATTAATAATTAATTTAGTAGACAGCATGTTAATGTGGTTGTGTTTAACGGGGCTGTTTACAAATTTAATGTAAATCCAGTATTCATAATGCATCATTTACACATTTATAGAGCTTTAAATCATAAGCCTCTGTTAATGTACATAGATGTTCATAATCACAGCCATAAAGTGTTATAACAAAATTACTTAAAGCTTTAAAGTTACATAATGCATTAAAATATAAACTTTGGACTCATAATTAAAAAATTTTTTTTTTTAATTTACAGAATACCTATAAAGAGCATTTATAATCCTTTTTAGTCATTATGTATTGAAATATATAATCTCCTACATAGAAATCAGCTTATACACGTTCATAAACAGTTATAAGCATTTATATGGTCATTTTTAATGGAAGAATATAGTTTAACACAAACTTTATAAAGCTTTGATCCTTTTCTCTAAAATGAGTTAATAAACTGTTAAAATGCACATTTTATAATGCATTATGTCACTTTGTGTTAAGTCTTGATAAGGCTGCATACTTGATAAAACTTCATCAGTGGGGTTATAAACATCCACGTACATTAACAAAGGCTTATGACAAGTGTTACAAAGCATTAGGAATTCTTTATAAAGTTTTATGTATGTGTTAATAATGCATTATAATTACCAGCTGTATATAAAGTGTTACTGAAATGTACTCATAACTCTTGCCATGCGTAATCTTAAATAAGTGTAACAAGCCAGACTCTCATTTCAATGTCCTCGTAAAGTATGTGGTAATCATTCTCTCGCTCTCTTTCTTTCTGCACTTTGTTTTCCTTTAAGCTTTGCACACACACTCACACAGACAGTAAACACAAAAAAGTCAAAGTTACATTCCTGGATCTACTTCTTATTCGTAAATCATCGCTTGATCATGGCTCCTACACTACTATTTCTTTGGTAACTACATCTCTCTGGATCCCATTTTAAAAACATCCTCAAGAGTCCCTTCTCTGGTAAACATAGTTTTCCAAAAAAAATTGTCATAAGGCCAATGGTTTTTATTTCATTAAAACAGATGTAACAAATCTAATTACACTTCCCATTATATAGTCTCGTGTACCCTTTTCTATTGATCCTCTCCAAAAGTTTCCAATATAGTACAAGTTAGAAAACTGAAATACTCAAATCAAAAGCTTTATTCATTTTCTTTTTCTTGTGGATGTGTTTTTGAAAGTATTATTTTGGTAGCAAATCCAGCTCTGACCCAGTTATTGCTTTTTGGCAGTGGCAGACAGAATGTTATTTAAAAGCTCACAGTATCTTACAGGGTTCAAGACTACATGTATTTTCTAAATGTTCACATGGCCTGATTTGCATGAACTAGGTTATTTTCTAAAAACGTTTTATTTTCATCCTTTTACGTATTTATTTACTTATTTATTTTCTAACATATTTTTTTTCCTGGCAGAATGCCCTATTTTTGGCGCCCATGTCTCCTTTGTTATTTAATTGCTAGTGCTATCTAGCAAACTCCAGGCATTTATGTTTGTAGCTAGATAAAAGAAAGTTATTTGTATAGAATGTTTTTAAACATGTATTTGTTTTGTACATGACATTTTTGTCTTGATTGGCCTGTTTATGCTTTTAATTATATTCCAGTGTATGCTTTATAGTATCTGTTTTAGGATTTTGTCTGAAATGAGGTCCTTATTTACAATAATTTGTATGTTTCTTTTTACAAGTTTATTGAATAACTTCTGGTATCTCTTTATAATATGTTAATAACAGCAAATAAAAGACCAGATATTATTTGAGTGGGAAACCATTTATTTCTATTGCTTTAAATGGTATCATAATAACAAGTGGAGTTGCAGCAGTTTTACACACTAAAATTACCTTATTTGACGCAGTATTAATACACTTACTGTATGTGTGTATAAAGGACATTTAATAGATTTTGTACACTCATACAGTGTACACTCATACATTATGATATATTTACCATAATTAGTTTTTTATTTTTGTATTTTGGTGAGCGTATCTTTCTTATCAGTATTCAGAGCTGTAAATTAAAAGTGACATTATGTCACTGTCCTATGACTAAAACCTAGTTCTATCAATCTTCTGTGTAATAGTATGTTCACATTCACATGCTCTTTTCTGCTGTAGTTCTTTTTTAGCCTGCTAAATAGCACACTGATGTCATGTTGACCTATAGATTGATGGATGGTTTGGGATCTTCAGTAGCACAAGGGGCATGTAGAAACGGACTTTTCAGGTCATGCTGCCATTCAGCACAAGCAGAAAATAGAAC
>JAOUQT010000016.1:3757634-3768553 GCA_025769995.1 Xyliphius kryptos | reverse complement strand
GCCAATTACTGTCTAGATCCCGCCCACCCGTAAAAACGGGTCCTAAATACAAAAATCGAACAATCGCAAAAATGAGACGCGCAACCGTAAAAATATGAAGCGCAACCGCAAAAATGTGCAAAGAAAAAAAATTGCCTACGAATTCTGTTTTTGAGTTCACAAAACTTTTGGACCCGTTTTGACGCCATACTGTACTCCTTTAAAGCAATGATACAAACCAGAAACCATAATGATCTGAAGGATCTATTTAAATTTGTACGCAAACTTCCTTCCTTTTAATAGGTTGTTTAATAAAACATGCATATAATAAATACCATAGGATTTAGGGTCGGAGACCGTGTCATGCATGAAGTGTTTTTTTTTTCTTCTTTTTTTTTTTTTCATGTGTTCAATATGAATATGTGAGAAAGAATTGCACTGCATGGATCTGACCTGATAAATATTTTGGCGTATGAACTCTTCATATTGCATAACAAATGTAGGCTGGCTGGATGATTGACACCAAAATGTCAGTAACCTTTCTGCCGGGTTTTAATGAAGTTTTCTATGAATGAGCAGTAAGGTTAGAGCAACTAGCAGTGCCCCCAATCTTTTTCTAGGTAAAATAGAGGAGAGAAGCAGATCTGCTTGGCTGATGGAGTCAGTTAGACCTATTATTAGTTCGATGCTGGAAGGATTGATGTGCACAATAGTCGGTGTGTAAGCAGAAAGCCAGAAACGTGAAGAAATTTTTAATAGTGAGAATCTCCAGCATTATGAAGGCCTTCATTAACATTTTCACACATGGCTGCCTAGCAAATGAGAAAAGAGCTGTGCCATACTGGCAGATTTATCACTTTCACTCTGCTTGGCTCCTAGCTGCCTGTGCTGTGGCTCCCTTTTGCCTATAGAGGAAAATTGCTGGATGGCGATGGAGCACTAACCTGGACTGAACCCTTATCTTACCCCAAGAACTTTATCTAGGTGTTTGTTTGTGACTCAGGACTGGTTTTAAGCGTGTCAACGAGCCCCACCACTGAATGCTTGAATTGGAGTTACCTGAAAGTCCCATGCTCCTAAAAGTGTACTGCACACGTTACGTTTCCACCTGCTGACTTACTGAGAAATTTTTTCAGAGGAAGAATTTTTACACTCTGAGAACTTCATTAACATGACAAATGGTGTGCTGGCATAAGTGAAAGCATCAACAGTGCTGCAGCCTAAGAGAAATCCAGGAGACTTGACATATTGGGTAGGAAATGTATTATACTTCATTAAGATCTTTATGATTTCTGAGAGTGCAAGGGGATTCGCTCCCAAGTCTGTCTAAACAGTTTTGCTGACTCCCTTGAGCAATGAAAATGGAGTGATGCAGGGAGTTTTAGGGCGAATGTGGGCTGCTCGATTATTTGTAGTTTGCTAGTCTTGTAGGATTTCTGCCCTCCGCCTCAGATGCAGTGATGTGTGAAAAGCCTGTTGTATTGGTCCAAGAACCAGGAGCAGGAAGCCATTGAAGCAGTTGGTTTGGCCCGATGCCATTCTCTTTTCAGTATCAATAATGTAAGTTTAAAAGAACAGCTTAGCCAGGAGTTAAACTGCCTAATGTCCTTAAGACAAAGGGAGATATTGCCTTGGACAGGGGGCTAGAAATCAATTTCCTATTTGCGGCTTTAATTTGGCTGCGATGGGCAGAGAGATTAGGACTGCGGGTACCTGTAAGCCCTATTTTGATGCGCTATACCTGCCACCCCGGGTCAGCCTATTTTGACCTCGTGGCTAATTAAAGTTTTGGATTGATCAACAAACGGTGTGATATCAATCTGTCCTTAACGACCCCCACCAACAACATCATGTCCTGCCAACATCTTGATAATAGTTTTCTAAAGAAATCGCTAATGACACTTTTTAAGTCTCTCCCTGTGCAACCAGGCACTTAAAATGGCTGCATTGTCGGTTGTGACAACGGTAAACAAAATTCAGATTATTTATTGTTGAGTACTTTTATTAAATGCTTAAAACCAGGGTCTTCCACTACAGCGTGTGGAGCGTATCGCGGATCACTTCTCATGTCACTGTATTTTGGTTTTGTTTTTTTAATATAAAATCTAATTCTGTATTAGAATTTTTACTATATGGTGGCATTTTGTGGCATACATGTTGTTAAATATTCATGGGTTTAAGAAGTGTTTAATAGCATATGAAGTGTTTATATGAGTATAGGAAGGGTTTTATAAAGCCTTAAACAAACAAATTTAAATTAAAAAAAAAACGAACATCGCTATATCTCGGGGTCCCTGAAACCTAATTTCTGCAATAGGTGAGGGATTGCCAGCATGTTTGAAATGTTTACACAAACATAACCCACATCTTCTGCACAACGCCGACAAACCGGGTTTGATCTATTAGCACTCCAGTGCTGCTGTAATTCAAAGGGAACCCAAAATCTTCCAACACGCTTGATTTGAATAAAGCAGGCGGCTCCCATAACTCTCGTGTATCATTTCCAATCGCAGTCCATGCTCCAGCTTTAAACTGAGCTGCTCTTAGCATGGCCTGCTTCGCCGTGCGTTCAGCTGAGGTGCAACTCATACCTCACATATACAATTTAAGCCCAATTAAAATTTTTAATAATTTAAGTTTATTATTAGGCCTGTGTAGGAATGTAACATGAAACTTTGCATGAATTATATATATAAAAAAATACATAATTTGCATAATGATGGCTAAAGTTTATTTGTATGATTTAACGATTAATTAAAACCTAATTTATTAATTTTAACAAAGGTATGATGCACAATCACTGGCCCCCACTTTTACTGTATGTTATATTTTAGATCACACTCAATGCTGTAGTTATGTCTGAACTATTGCTGTAAAGTTGGATATGTATGCTGAACTCTCCAGCATGATCATAAATTACTAAAGACATGTATCCTCTGCAGTTACCCCTTATTTGCATCAGAGGCAAAAGTAGCATCAAGATAATCAATTAATCAGTTTCATCCCATAAAACATAGCTCTAGGCAGTTTAAACAAAATCAAATACAACATACAAACATAGTGATATAAGCATGCATAGCATAGAACATCTTAAATCCTGGTTTAAATCATACTACATCCCCTAAAGGGAGTGGTAGCTCAGTGGTTAGGCTGTCAATCAGGGTGTTGGGCTGTCAATCAGAAGGTTGTGGGTTCAAATCCCAGGTCCACTGAAGTTACCAATGTGGGTCCTGGGGCAAGACCCTTAACCCTCATTGCTCCAGGGGGTGCTGCATGAACCCTGTGTTCTGACCCCAACCAAGTGGAGATACTTGTAAGTACTTTGGATACTTGTAAATACTTTGGATTAAAGTGTCTGCTAAATAACTAAATGTAAATGTAATATAGATGGACTTATCACATTCTCCCTGTGTCTGAGTGTTCTCCAAATTCCTCCCACTTGGATTTAAGGTAAATTGGCTGCTCTAAACTGCCCCCGTGTGTAAGTGAGTATGGCCCAGCAATCTATTAGCGTCCTGTCTTGGGTGTATCTGCCCAGCGCTAAAATGTTCTCCCCTGGATGGTTATGAGCACACCCCCCCCCCCCCTTCCCAATTGATTGAAAACAGTTTACACTCTTAAACATGTCCAACAATCAAAATCCTGGACTCCTCATCTTCATTTCTTATTTCAAAAAATTAAGTCTGAATTAGTATATTTTACATTTGCGTTATGATTTTACATTATAGATTTGTGACCACATTCAGTCAAAAGGTGTGCAGCTTTTCGAATATATTTTGGTCCTTCAATAAAAAAATACAGTTGTTCTATCTGTGTGACGACTGTGGGTGTGTTCGATTGAGTTTTTTCCCCAGACAAATCAATAAAAGATAAGCTGAGTTGTACTTTACTGTGCTGTCTCATTCAAAGAATATTGAATTTTCTAAATGTGCATTCTCAGTTTTCAACTAATTTTGTAGAACACAAGGCCACCTGCTGTATTCGGAAGAGGTCGATTTCTAACATTTCTGTTTTCTTACTGCATCAAGACTGAATTTACTGCTCTTCATGTTTCCTGTCTTGTTAGATGAAAATGCCCATATGTCTTGTTCAGATACATGATTACAAGATATCTTAAATGCTCTTTTTATATAGAATTTGATATTTCTAACCATGGACTATAACATATTTTCTTAATGAAAGTGTTTGTATTAACTTTCTTTAAAACAACCTCATATTGTTGCATAGGGTCTGGTAGCTCAATGGTTCGGGTGTCAGGCTAGAAATCTAAGGGTTGTGGGTTCAAATCCCAGGTCCACTGAAGTTACCAATGTGGGTCCTTGAGCATGGCCCTTAACCCTAATTGCTTCAGGGGTTCTGTGTGTAACCCTGGGTTCTGACTAAGTGGGATACTTTTAAGTCGCTTTGGATAAAGGTGTCTTCTAAATGTATATTCGTCACATACATTTATTGTTATTGCATAGTAGATATCCAGTACCGGCCAAACGTTTGGACACACCTTCTCATTCAATGTGTTCTGTATTTTAACGTCTATTTACATTGTAGCTTCTCCTTGAAGGGATCAAAACTATGAATGGACACATAGGTGTGCCTATTAGGGTTAATTAGTGGAATTCCTTGCTTTATCAATTAGGTGAGGACCATCAGTTGTGTTGTGCAAAAGTCAGGTTACTGTTAAAATTCATATTATGGCAAGAACCAAACAGCTGACTAAAGAAAAACGAGTGGCCATCATTACTTTAAGAAATGAAGGTCAGTCAGTCGGGAAAATTGCTAAAATCTTAAATGTGGAGTCACAAAAACCATCAAGCGCTACAGCGAAACTGACCAACACGAAGACTGACCCAGGAAAGGAAGACCAACAGTCACCTCTGCTTCTCAAGACAAGTTCATCCGAGTCACCAGCCTCAGAAATCGCAAGTTAACAGGAGCACAGATCACAGACCATTTGAATGCCCCACAGAGTTCTAGCAGCAGACCAATCTTTAGAACAACTGTTAAGAGAAGACTTCGCAAATCAGGTCTACATGGTCAAATAGCTGCAATAAACCACTGCCAAGAAGAGGCAACAAGCAGAAGAGATTTGTTTGGGCTAAAAAAACACAAGGAATGAACATTAGAGCAGTGGAAATCTGTCTAAATCTTTGGTCTGATTATTCTAAATTTGAGAAATTTGAGATCTTTGGTTCCAACCGGCGTGTCTTTGTGAGGCACAGAAAGGGTGAACGGATGGATTGTACATGCCTGGTTCCCATTGTGAAGCGTGGAGGAGGAGCTGTGGGGTTCTTTTGCTGGTGACACTGTTGGTGATTTATTTAAAATTGAAGACAGCATGGCTACCACAGCATCCTGCAGTGACATGCCATCCCATTTGGTTTGCATTTAGTTGGACCATCATTTATTTTTCAACAGGACAATGACCCCAAACACACCTCCAGGTTGTGTAAGTGCTATTTGACCAAGAAGGAGAGTGATGCGGCAGATGACTTGGCCTTCATAGTCACCGGACCTGAACCCAATTGAGATGGTTTGGGGTGAGCTGGACCACAGAGTGTAGACAAAGGGGCCAACAAGTACACCTCTGGGAAATCCTTTAAAACTGTTGGAAAACCATTTCAGGTGACCACCTCTTAAAGCTCATTGAGCAAATACCAAGAGTGTGCAAAGCAGTAATCAGAGCAAAGGGTTGCTATTTTGAAGTAACTAGAATATAAAACATGTTTTCAGTTATTTCACCTTTTTGTTCTGTACATAACTCCACATGTGTTTATTCATAGTTTTGATGCCTTCAGTGAGAATCTACAATGTAAATAGTCATGAAAATACAGAAAAATCATTGAATGAGAAGGTGTGTCATTCGAGACATTACCCGTTTTATGCCAATGTTTTTACAGGCACATTTTATTGAAGTTCCTCACCGATTTGCTTATTTGGCAAAATAACTTTCTTCAATCCTTCAAGTGGTGCTGCAAAATCGAACACAATTAGTCAGATGCTTTTGATGTGGAAGTTGTAGCCGCTGCGTCATCCCCTCCACTCTACCCATGGACCAAATATGCCGCACAATCCCCACGACTCTACCAATCGCTATAAAGATGACACACAATCCAGTCATGGAAGAAAGTTTAATACATAACGTGTTAACTTATAAATAAGTAACATCACATAGCAGGGTGTACCGTGTATATCAACACATCTATGATTTGGATATCGGCAAAAGGCTGTAGTATAAAAGATTGTCTCAGACATTTGTAGAAATATACAATAACTAAAGCATCATTTCTTTGGTTTAAAGTAAGCGATGACAAATTATAATCATGTTTTTTAATTTAATTATTTATTTGTCTCAGTGAACACAAATTGTCCTGATGGGGATTGAACCACCGCCAAGCTAAACAAAGTAAAGGGGATAAATTTGAATCCAGAGGACGGGCTAAGTCATGTAGCAAGAGCAGTGTCAGAATCAAAATACTTTTTTAGAACCCCGGGGAGAAATTGCTGTGTGGGGTCAGAGCTACTAGCTGTTACATTCAGTGGTTCATATGGAGAACAACACGGCTCTGTTACGCAAGTTGCACATTGGGTAGCACATTTATTGCACAGTTTTTGACTCAGTCTCTCTAAAATAGCTGTAAAATGGCTTAGCACTACTGAAATGTTTCTTACCCAATCAAATGAATTGTTACTATTGCATACTATTGATTTAACCTAAAAAGTTAAATGTGTTATAAGAACCACTCTTAGTAATTTTCTTTGGTAAAAAAAAAACAATTTTGTTAAAACTAGTATTTATTTCCAATTTAGCTCAAATGCATTTGTTTGATGCAAGGTTTCAATGATATTTAGTCAGTCATTATCGAGAGGTGACCGTGCTAACCACTAAGCTACCGTGCCGCCTGGTTTCATTTATATCATTTGTATAAATAAATCATGTTCATTAATCCCCCAAGCTACATTTTCTCACCTTATTTGCTCATCTTAAGTGACGGTCACAGTAATTGCAGAGCTAAGCATTTGTACATCCTCCATGATCACACAGGCCACTTACTCCATCTTTATCTGTGCATGTACTGTTACAGTCCTCAAGTGGATTAATATTGACAAATCTGAGACATGTGCAGAGAAGCATTGATAATTTCAGAGCTTTGCCCTCTGTCCTTGCGCAAGACTGCCTCTGACATTTTATCTCTATTTATTGATGTGTCCAACAAAATGGCGTATAAGTGATGTATCACCACAATATTTTTGTAATGGACTGAGACTGTATATTAAAACAGAAGCTGCTGATGTGATCTGATCTGATCTGATCTGGTCATTGCTCAGGTAAAAGAGCATGCTCACAAGTGTTGGGATGTGTGTATTCAGCTGAGTAAAAGCACGCCAGCCGTTAGCAAGGCTTTCCTCCATACGTATGTCTGTTCTCTGGGATGCATATTTAATAGGAGGCTTTTTGGTGGACCCCTCAGAGGAGTTAATTAAACTGAGAGAGGCTGAAGCTGATGAGCCACAACACTTTGACCTTGAGGCCTCACTCCCCCAGTGCGTGTGCAATTACACCTGCATAATCAGCGCTGTGAACAGTGGCTACAGCCACCTCCTTCTCATCCTCATTCTTGTCCATTCGCTCCTTTTGCTACTTCGTCTTTGCCATCTCACAGTCAGCACCCACTGCGTAGCCATTGCCATCAAGTAACATAGAGTGCATCAATGGACCACCACAGTGTGTTATAATGAAGGATCGCATCTTCTCAGCATGACAATTATATTGTTCCTCGGTGGTGGGTAGTAGCACCAGCGGTCCCTAATCTAAGTTGGAGACATGTCTCTGTTTGGCATCGGGGAACATGAAAATGATCTCTCTATCAAACCAGCTTTCTTGTCACTGCCAGGCCAGAGATTTGTTGGCCTTTCGAGTGGCAACGATGGCTGCCAGGACCAGAGCAGACTTTTATCAGTTTCCACACACTTCTCTGAGTGTGTTGGTTTTATCTCTTTGGCTTTTTGTCCCACACAAACATGCAGTCTTGTGCTGGGCAGTATTTGGTGACTGGTTTACTTCCTAAGTGTACTTCTGCGATTAAAAGCAGGATATTATCCTGCCACAAATTGGGATGATGGAGAATCGTATGTATTGCTTTTTTAGTTGCAAACATTGTGATTTATTTATTTATTTATTCATTTTTCCTACAATTTAGTGATCCAGTCACATTGTTCAGAGTATGTTTACTACACTATGTCTATAACAGGTGCCTATACAATCAAAGAATACCATGTAGGAATAATAGTATTAAAAAAAAATTATTAAGGCACAAGGGGGCTTGCATTATTGTGAATAAATCACAGGAAAGAGGTGTCGTTAGACACGACACATAGCGGAGTGCAGTTGAACCAGTGATTTATTCATAATAATGCATGCACGCTTCTGCAGTTTTGCTTTTATTAAATGGAGACAAACACACGATTATATATAAAAAAAGAAAAACACTCCGGTTAGTGGTCAAATTACAGAAGGCAGGGACAATACTGTGTTTTTGTCATGCGCTGCGCGTTCGGAGCCAAACGGGAGCTCGCCCGCGTCGAGCCTAGAAGGAGCAGGTTGCCAGGTGGGGGGAAAAGGCATTTATTTAAACTTACAGAAAATGGAAACTGACACGCAAGACACGTCAACAATCAGTTTAGGACAGGGACTACCGGAAACAGAACGAATGTAAAGGAAACGTCCCTGTCAGGTGACAAAACAGAACAGATAACAAAACAGAACAGTTAATTAACTAAATATGAACAAAAATGGAAGGAAATTAACTGAAAAGACAAAAACAAAAGGTAAGGAGCGCCGAGCGCTTCTTACAGTTGTATATCACATGATGATAATAATTTGAATTCGATGTACAGTACTGTCAATAATGTCACGGCTGTAATGTAACGGATCAGTCAATCAGATTTAAGAACCGGAACTATCCGTTATATAATAAACCATTTAATTAAGAACTGAAGTGGAGGAAAATGATTTGCATGAATCTCATCCTCTCCCCATACTCGCTGGGCTCACAGACAAACCCAGAAGCAAGTGCAAATCATGGAATAGCTTCACACTCGCATGCTTGATGTCTTTGACTGAATATGTCCCTTGGGTGGTTTCATCTTCAGCTGCCCTCTCTTGCCTTCTCCAGGCACCCGTGCCTGGGTGCTTAGTAAAGCTGTCTTACACAACAGCTCCAGCCAGACTTAAATAAAGAGAGAATGAGGGGAAAATGTTTTGAGAGAATGGAATGCCACAGTAGATAAGCATCACAAGCTGCTCCATATTTATTATGTGCAACAATTTGACTAACAGAGAATTTAGATTAATAATGCCAAGCCGCGGGAAGTAATTTTCTTTGCGGAAAGTGATTTACATGCAGTGACGCCCGAAGAAAAGCCAGTGCAGGATCTTTTGTCGTGTCAGCTCAAAATAATGACATTTAAAGGAGGGTCCAAGGTTAATGGGTCCTCCTCCCACTTTTGAACTTAACACCACTCTCATGCTCTGAATGCAGGAGCAGGTCGCTTGCAAAGCCGTGTTTCCGGCGAGCTGCGACATAGACATGATTTTAAGGGGATGGCAGCTTTAAAAAGGTCTCACTTTCCCTGCTTTCTTGCTTTAAGTGAATGTTGTTTTTAAAGCCTTATCTGTGCTTCACAAATCTGTGTAATCTGTTTTTACCCAACACAAACAGTCAGAAGCTATTTCTTAGTGTGTTATTGGATTGTTGTGAGTGCTGGTCATGCTGTGGTTTGGGAAGTGTTACTTATACCTCTGCTGCTGGGTGAGTCCACCTCAGGCCTACAGGGCTAAAGGTGTTCTGATAAAGTGAGCTCTGCAGCAACCCCTTGCCGAGAGAAGAAGGTCCAGCTCGGCAGATGAATGTTTTTTTTATGATTGCCTCTTTCCTCTGTCATGCGTTTACTTTTAACGAGCCTGGCTCCCTGGCCAGTCAGCACGAGTGTTATTGATAAATGATTAACAGTGCAGAAGGTTCGAGGAGTCGGATTGGGCCTTCCTCCATCGAGCAGGAGTGCTACTGAATATTTCATTGACACACAGATGTGCTGCTGTCTGTATAACTGCTCTTGGCTTCCCAGCCTTGCTCGGTTGAAGCGCTGTGAATTCCCAGCTACTCCCTCAGTCTGTAATGCTCTGGCATTACAGCTAATTAACGTTCTTTACCTTTCTGTGTTTTGGTGGGTTATATAGAAATCGGAAACAGTTTTTGCTGACATACATTTGACAACACTAGGTCACTAGGTCACTTTTTGGAAGCACTGAATGTCGTGGTTCCTTTAGGGTTATCTTTCTTTTTATCCTTCTTTCTCAATTGCTTGTTCTTCCATGTGGTTTTGTTATTTCATTTCTTTCATAAGCCATTCATTATCTTTTTACGGGGTGGGGGTTAGGGGGGTAGGGGGGTGTTTGGTGCTGGGTAGATACACCCAGGAGAGGGTGCCAATTTATCGCTGGGCACACACTATAGGGGCAGTTTAAAGCATCCAATTCACATTGAATCCATGTTTTTAGACTGTGGGAGGGAACCGGAGAACGTGGAGAAAATGCACATATATGGGGAGAAAAGATGGAAAGTCATATCAGGATTTGAATCTGGATCCTGAATGCTGAGTGGTGTATGTGCTAAATACTATGCCACTGTGCAGGCAGTTTTGTTTTTAGTTAATTCCTCTTACCTGTTGTATCTAACATGTCTCATTTCTGCTCCTTACATAAACTCTTTTTCTCACTATCGGCATCAAATGTTCTGGGTTTTATTTTTTTTAATGGAATTCTTTGTACTTTATTGTAATTTGCCTTCCATATAGTTAAAAAAATATGGGAGGGGTAGCTCAGTGGTTAGGGTGTTGGACTATCAATCACAAGGTTGGGGGTTCAAATCCCAGGTCAACTGAAG
>JAOUQT010000016.1:3664916-3677067 GCA_025769995.1 Xyliphius kryptos | reverse complement strand
TGTAGGGGGAGGTGGGCGTGTCTGCCCTTTCTGAAGTCCACAATCATCTCCTTCGTTTTGCTTACGTTGATGCAGAGATTGTTTATTCTGCACCATTCCTCCAGATGTTCCACCTCCTGTCTGTAGATGAACTCGTCACTATCTGTTATGCATCCAACCACTGCTGTGTCGTCCGCAAACTTTACAATGTGACAGCTCGGATGAATTCTGAGATTAATTCTGAGATTATAGGGTTGAGGATAGGAAAAGGATACTCAGGACAGGGCTAGTGGAAATATTGGGAAAATAAATGGGTTTTGAGTTTTGAATGAGGAGAGTGAAAAGCAGGTGTGTAAAGCTTGAGCTCGGCATTCTACAAGTTTGGTGCTATTGCACTGTAAGTGAATGGGGAATATGAATGTAAGAGTTGTGAAAGCAGTATGAGAGTACCAGAGTGTCCAAAGTGTAAGTGAGAGCACCCAGGCAGCTAAGTTTTGTTCATACTGTAGTGATTGTGTAATTTTGTTAGGGATGCCAATGAAAAGAGCATTGTAGTAGTCTAAACGGGACGAGATGAAAGCATGAACCAGAATTTTAGCGTCTTTGTCAGGTAACATAGGGTGCAAACAGGCAATATTGTGCAGGTGAAAAACTTTTGACTACTGCCCTATTAAGGGGTTTAAAGGTGAGGGAGGAATCAAAATAAATGCCATGATTGTGAACCACTGTGAATGATTTCACAACGTTCCATCAAAGTCAAGCGTAAAACTGTAGATTTTAAACCAGCAAGCTGCACTTCGGTTTTCACTCTGCCACCCCCCACAGCATGAGTGTGGAGGGTGGCAGAGCAGAGGTTAAACTTGGTACTTACATAAATCTGTGAATCATCAGCATAGCAGTGAAAGCTAAGAACATGACTGCAGATAATCTGACCAATAGGTAGTATGTAAATAATAAATAGAAATGGGCCCAGGACGGAACCCTTATGAACTCCTTCGATAACTGCACAGGAGGTAGATTTGTCTTTGCCCAAGGCAACAAAGTGTGTTTTAGAATTGGTTGCCTATTAAACAAAAAAAAAATATTTTTTAATTTATGATTACAACAATTTCTTAGCACAGAATTATGAGGAAAAAGTACAGAGGCCTGCATAGATTAATAGGGGATACAGCTAAATGCATTAACGTCTTAATTTACTTTAATCAATGTATCTTAATGATAATGTGTGTTGCAGGCATTGGATAAGGATACAGGAAATTATAGTGTTGTGCAGTACCATCTTATTCTACCTCCTTCAGCTGAAGGGAAAGACAGCTTTGTGATTGAGCCCTACACCGGAGTGATAAAGACTGCCATCATGTACAAAAACATGCGGCGCTCCTACTTCAAGTTTGAGGTCCTTGCGATTGACAACTATGGAAAGGGACTGAGCAGCAGTGCACAAGTGGTGGTAAGTGACAAATTATAAGACCAAGATAGAACAAATCTAAATGAGACAGTATATAAGGTGTATGAAATTACGAAACATAAAAAACAGAGTTGACAGAAAATAAGTAACTTAAATCGGTAGTTGTGGTACCTGTGGTATCTGTTCTTTCATATTCATCATTGTTAGGATTCAGCGCAATGAAAAAGCCACAGACGAATCCTAATGCGTAAAACGCTCAGTTTAATAAAGAAATAACCGGAGAGGTACCGGGTGTATAACCCAAACTGGTATCCGATTGCCGAAGTGCTGATCAGTAAGCAATCCGATCGACGTATCCGTGATGAAGACGATCGCCAATGCCGTAAACACAACGCAATCCACAATAACACAAGGAGCATGAAACAACAAGTAAGGAGCGTATACAGAAACGAGCAAACACAAACACAAAACCGGCTTAAATAGAGGGAAGAGGAAATGAACCGGAAGGAAAAGGTTAGAACTCAGGGGAAGGACTACGAGTGACACTAGTGGAGGAAAGCGGAACAGGCAGAGAAGGGGAAGAGGATGTGGGCCACACGGTTGCATATTGGAACCTATGAGAGAGCATTGTGGTGCAGAGAGGAGCCATACTGCCAAGTATACGTGAATCACGTTTATTAGAAAATGGGGGAATTTTACAGAAAAACAAGGAAACCAAATCACTTAACATAAAACAATCAAGCACGGGGGACAACCGGAAACACAGTCAATATAACAACAAAGTCCCCGACACGTGAACGCATATGAACCAATAGACAACAGTTAATTAACTAAACAGGAACTTAAAGCAAAAAAGTAATTAACTGAAAAAGACAGAACACAAAAAGGAAAGGAGTGCTGATTACTCCTTACACATGCATTCCAAACACTTATATTTTCCATTTTTTTTTGGGAAATATTTTGGGAAAGGCTCTTTTCGGTTTCCATAAAGGCATGGTTGGGTGGGATTAGAACCTTTACCCCATCAGATGCCTTTAGGAAGAAACCGAACAGATATTGCAAGCCAGTCCATGTCATTAAGCGTCAGTGTTTAGCCTCATAGATTTTTACACACATGCTCCAAGATCTTGTAGAAAGCATTTTAAATTGGAACTAGAAACTTTAAACTGGAAGCTTTTATAGCTGCAAAGCAGTGGACCTGTTTAGAATATATTAATGTCCCTTTAAGATTTCTTAATAAAATGCGAAATATTAAATTAATTGTAGGTAAACATTTAGATCTGAAAGCTTGCTAAACAGGGTGAGGCACATTCACCTCTCAGCACTCAAGATCCAGATTCAAATCTCTATCTTGGTTGTGTTTCCATGTTCTCCCCGTGTGAGTGTGTGAGTCTTCTTCAGGTCCTCCGCTTTCCTCACAAAGTCCAAAAACATTGATTCAGGGTAAATTGGCTGCTGTAAATTGCCTCTATAATGTGTGTGTTTGTGCCCAGCAATAGATTTTCTCCCTGTTCTGGGTGTATCTGGCCAGCACCCCTAACGTTCTCCCCTGGATGGGCAGTGATTCCCCCTCCCATGTGGAAGTTAATAAGATCTGTATCTGTGTAGTTCAATAGATTGCATTTTACTTTAAGTATAAGTATATTTAATCATTAAAACAGATATCCTCTATTTGGTATAGAATATGAGTAAACATTGCAAGTGAGTTTAAATTAAGTTACTGGGGACAGACGCATGATGTGCAGGTTTAAAGTAGTGTGTCATCCTGCGACTCAGGGAGATGTATTATTGTGAGATGATGAGGTTAAAATGGACATAAAGAATTCAATTATTTACAGGTGATGTGCTTGTTGAATTGGAAATGAAGCGCCTCGTAAATAACCAGACCTCTGTAATTGAGAAGAAATAATGAAATAACAGTGACACGAGCAACGGGAGCTGCTGTTCAGCAATTCTTATTTGACTTGGCGATTTCTGAAGGATGCACTTAAAATGACATTGTGGGGTGCGGGGTGGATGTTTGGGAGGCTTGAAATTACTCTGCAAAATGCAAGTTCCCTGAATTCTCCAACTGAGAGGCACATGAAATGCTCTAAGGCCGATCGAGACATAAAAACGCAACTTAAAAATGCTTTGTGTATCTTAATGTAATCATCTTCTGCACTGCTGTGTAATGCTGCTGTTTTCAGTATTCACCAGACCGGTCTGAAAACTTTACTGTAAGGAAAGTATTAGACTGAGGCTGAATGGCTGAAAGTCGTTTCCCGATAGCGATTGATTTTAGTGATTTACGAACAACATTAAGAATGACGTAACTTTAAGAACCAAAATTTTGCGAGTGTTTCCCAAACGCCTTCTTAGTCTCCAAACTTACGAAAGAGTTTCAAGTAGCTCTTTGTTGACTCCGCCCCCCACGTCAGCGCTGAATAGACACTGCCTATTCGAAAACTGCACCATGGATTTACAAAAGTTTCTTTATTATGCCACAAAACATCGTTATTTAAATAATTGTAATAAAAAGAACAACAAATAAGTATCCACGTTACGTTCATGGAAAAAAAATCCAAACATTTAACTTTCAATTGATGTCTATGGCATGCCAGGCCTATAAATAGGCACATAATTAACCTCTCATACGTCAGTCAGGAAACATGGCAAGTCGACCACGTAAACTGAATCTTTGTTCCCAGGATGAGCTAAGCTATTGGTTAAGGGATAACAAGCTTAATAAGCCAATATGTAACATTTTTTTAAATTATATATGTAGTCCTATTACGACTGACAATTCATTTATGTTATTTATATGTGTATATCAACAAGTACCATTATTGTACTTTAAGCAACGTAAACTGTTTTTTTTTTTCACGTTGTTTACGATGATTTCAACTCACACATTCATGCGCAGGATTGATCTAAGGACCTTTAGAGTCTTAGGCGGTAACGGTACTACACCAAACAATACAGCAACCACACGTTTATACGAGAAGTATACTGACAACATCAATCAAGCGGTTGGACGTGTTTTCTGTTAACGTTGGATGTAACGCAATTACGCTTTCAAAAGTGATTTTAAATTTTCCTGAATTTATGTTAGTAATCATACATATGTAGTTGCCACGCACAGATCAATGCGTTTAAAAAGGATGATTAACGGTCTCTTCTGTTTCTGAGACAGATTTGCACGTGAACTTACCGAGTTACGAGTGGGTCAGATTACTCTTACATTTACGAACAACTTTACGTACTACATTAGTTACAAAGGCTTTCGGGAAACGTTCGCAATTTAAATAATAAGTATCTTAAGTAGGAAGTTACAAAGTACTTAGCGTTACGAACGTTTTGGGAAACGCACGCCTGATTGGTATGTAGTTGTATGGTTCTAACAATGATGTGTGTTTTGGGAAATTTACTCGGTGGATAATCTTTGTGACTCAAATCTGAAAGGTCCTGGGTTTGTTTCCCTCGCAGGACTGACAAGTTCCTTTCTGTTCTGTTTCCTCAGAGAAACATTAATAGCTTTAAAATTTTAAAGAGGTCACAGTAGTTAAACCTACATTTATTCAAGCACTTGAAAGTGACTTCTTATTTTTTTGTTTGTTTGATAATTTGCCTACAGGATAATGATGCCAATGTTTTGTCTAGCCCTAAGTTATTATTTTAACCTTTTCTCTTTATTCATTTTTTAAAGGTCAATCACTACAGTTGTGTAATAACAAGTGAGAACTGTCCACTTTACTGTTTTTTGTCAGCATTTTAAGCATCTTTCTAAATCTGTCGATGGGTTACATGTAAAATATTTTAGATGTGTCCAAACTTTTTGCAAAGAGGGACAAATTTATTAAAGTGTATATGCACTTTATTGGAGGGGGGGGGGTGTTTACCGCAAATGTTATATGAAACCACACACTGTTATAAACATTGATAAGCAACAGGATACAGGCTTAGTACTCATCGAGAAATGGCTCGCTGTTTATTTTAATCTATATTTCAATTACTGGTACATATGAGTCACAGTAATGTATTACTACGTTTGCAGGTTCCACTCGTTGATCCAAATGTAAAGTGGTCAACAACAATACTCAGATTTAAAGACCAACTATCCAATTTATGAATATTAATTTTTATGCGCAGCAATGGGTCTCTAGAATCAGGAATATGTTGGGGTGAAATTTAATTTTGGTAATATTAAAGTTTGAAAAATTGTCTATATATTGATTTAAACAATAAAAATATGTTCTTACAAATTAAACCGAAACATCAGTTTTGAGTTTTATTTTAAGATTTTTTTTAAAGTTACTTTTGGTATTATTTAAGAGCTCCATGCCAGTCCTATTAAAGACAGAAGCATCTTGACATTTGTGTTAACAAACATGTTATCCACATGCTGTGCTTAAAAATGTCTTTAGAAACATGTGTATGCAATATTTTTAGTTGGAATTTTGAAGTTGATATTCAACAGCAAGTGAAACCATAAAATAATGCCCGGGCCATCGTCTCGTCTGTAAATGTTAAAGAGAAGTTGACTTCAGATACAAGTCACTTGTCTTTCTCCATCAGTGTGAGGCTCATCTCGAAAAAGATCAATACTTTGACTTTGGATCGTCTTTCAAAATCGTCTTTTAGGCATTCTGAGCTCAAAGTTTGTTTGATCTCCAGATTTGCTCTCATCAGCTGTTCAGTGTTCTGCCCACAGTGCTGATCCCAGATGGAGTGGAGGATGTTCTCTCCCGAGGATGCCGACCCACACTGACTCTCACGCCTCGTAGCAGAGGTGCTGCCATTGTGGCACTAAACCAATTTCAACTCATATGTTCTTGCGGTTGCTTTATCAAATCTGGCTTGTCTTAAGCGCTCTAAAAACCACATGATTCTATTAAAGAGCTTAATTAAGGATCTGTAATTCAATCATTGTAATTGATTCAGGGAGTCGCAATTTGTGTATATATTGAGAACTGTGGCAGTAACAAGAAAGTCTGATTCAGCCTGAGGGGCAGGTTAGAAAAGTTGGGGGAAAATAATTTCGTTTTCTTTTTTGTAATAATATGCAATGCAAACATAAAAGAAAGAGTCCATACCGCCATGCTCTTCAATAGGTACTGATAGTCCAGCAGTTTCTGTAGACTCCCATGTATATGTTTTTTTTCCACATAAAGAGCTTACACAGACAGACCTACACCTTTGTTTTTATGCTTTGCAAAAACTTTTACATAAATGTGTATTATAAATTGTGTTAACAATAAACTGTTAAACACATGCTATTTATACCCCTCATATCCCTAAACTTTTCCATATTTTGTCACATTACAAACACAAACATAATTTATTGTGAAAGACCAACATAAAATGGTATACAATTTTGAAGTGAAAAGAAAAAAGTAAAAGCAAAATATTGATTATATTGAATATTGAATTCAGCAGAATATTGGCAGGTCAGGACAGGTCAGAAATAAGGCTGTGGATTTTTATTTTTTACATACTACCTAATATGCTATTTAAGTTGTTATAGTTCTGTTTCTAAATTTGTTCAATATTGTGCAATACAACAGCTGCTGATTGCCCTGAATTTATTTTGGGATTAATTAAGTATCCATCAATCTATCCTTTTGTTAATTTCACAGACTGTCTCAAACCTTAACCATACATGACCTTACCTTGACTTTAACCTGACATTAACCATAATGATGCAAACTGTATAATTAGCATTGTGGGGACCCACTTCCACAGTTACACAATGTTATATGTACCTGGTGCACACAGTCAGCAGACACTTGTACACATTTACCTACAAAAGCATTACTTGCTTAAAGCTTAATTCATTTATACTTATGTTTACCTATCCACTTAATATTTATTCTGCCGCTTTGAACCATCAGCATCCCTACAGTTTAGATTGATAAACTCCATTTGAAACCTTAATTTACGAAGCTTTTGGCATGGTTCTTACCTTATGCTACTGTAAATTATTATGTATTTTATTATCATGTATTTTACTGTGGTTTGTGTATGTGTCGGGGGTTTGAATTTATGTTGCGAAATTGTTGAGTTTTAAGTTCCAGGGTAGTCTGGTCTTGGTTGATAATTTGTGCAGGTTATCTTTAGCAACCAATGTCTTGTTAGAGACTTTGCTCCAGTGGGCACCTGCACGTGCGGGTCATGACTGACAGCAGACAGAGGATCAGACTAGCGTATCCTTTCTGCTGTGCTATTTCTGCTATTGTCTAAAGTGAAACTGCTGACTCTTTGTTGCTCTGTAATGTAATCTCCATCAGACAGTGGCATTTAGCCGATGCATTTTAATTAAATGTTACTGTTTGTCTTTCAATTTGTATTAAAATATAAAGTGACTTTAAATATATCAATATAAATGAACAGCATGTAGACATAAATTATTCAGAATTTTTTGGGTAATAAAAGTAGTTGTTACCTTGTTGGATACGAATCTAAAATGCATAATTTAGATTCATAAATTAGATACATTAATTCAGCTTTATATATATTATATAACCATTCTTACAGCAGAACTTCTGGTAACATTTTACATAAATCCAGTATTCATAATGCATTATTAAGACATTTATAAAGCTTTATAACATTTATAGTGCTTTATGTTTCATAAACCTTTGTCAATGTACATTGATGTTTATAATCACAAAGTGTTATAACATTACATAAAGCTTTATAACACAAAGTGACATAATGCATTATAATGTAACATTTACATTCAAATTTTGTCATTTATCCAAAGTGACTTACAAATAAGAGAACAACACAAGTCAGTCGTTTAGGAGAAAACCGCTAAACCTTTTTTTTTTTTTTTTTTTTTAAAGTGTTTGTGAAAAAGATGTGTTTTAAGGTTAATAATGATACTGAGTGAGTCGGCCTTACAGATTTTGTTGGGAAGATTATTCCACCATTTAGCTGTGGGGAATAAAATGGAGTTAGGATATAAACTTTGAATTCTTTGGATTTTCTGATATTCTTACTTTAAGCAAATTGATTTTACTTTACCCAAAGTCTTAAAAAAAGCATTTATTAGTCATTTGTGTCTTGAATTTGTGGTTGAAGTTCATACTCTACTTGTCTTTTTTGACCAGGCAATCTAAATTAAATAGCTTGGAAAAAAATAAAAAATAAAAAAAAAATCAACTGTTACTTTCATAAAGACAAATGCCGTAATCAGCCATTTAAAATCCAATACCTCAAGAGTTTGAGGCAAGATGACCTACACCAAGAAGGGCTTGGTTTTCTGGCCTTTAAACTCTCTATGTGGTGTTTGCATGTTCTTATGGTGTCTGTGAGTGTTCCCTCTGGGTGCTTACCTTTCTTCCCACAATCCAACACATATAAGTCAAATTAATTTAATGAATTCAAGTGCATATGCATGAATGTGTTTATGTTTGTGTCTTCTCTGCAATAGACGGGAGACCTGTTAATTTTTTTCCATCATTTGAAAATGACAAGTATTTAGCAAATTTTGATGTAATGGTGGGGGTGGGGTGTGTGGGACGGACGGTGGCTTAGTGGTTAGCACATTCGCCTCTCAGCACTGGGAATTCCTGGTTCGAGTCCCAATCTGGGTTTGCAGTTTGAAGTTTAAGTCTCCCCGTGTCTGTGTGGGTTTCCTCCGGGTTCTCCGGTTTCCTCCCACATTCCAAAAAAACATGAAGGTAAATTAAATGCTCTAAATTGCCCTGCATAGAGTGTGTGTGACTGTGTGAGTGAGTGTGTACCCAGCGATGAATTGGCGCCCTGTCCTTGGTGTATCGGCCCAGTGCATGAGACGTTCTCCCCCAGATGGGCATGGAGAATCCCCCTGCGACCCTCATAAAGGAATAAGCAGAAGATAATAAATAATGAATGAATGATGTAACAGGGGGTGTAAGAAATCAGAAGCAGAGACACATGTTCACCAACAGAAACATGTTTTCAGATCTCAGATTACCAAAACAACTAGATTCAGACATTCTAACACAACCGCATGGTGTCAATGTCCAACCAGTCCTCTTTGTCAATGGAATCTCTCTCCCTTTCTCCACAGTACACAGACACTATTGCACCCATAACATTATTGATGTAATTTTTAAACATAATAGGAGGACTAAGATGTTCCTTTTAGTTCCATCAGCAGTTCCAATCACTTCCATGGCCACAAGTGTATAAAATCAAAAACTTTGGCATGTAGCAACTCCGCTATGAGGTGGTAGGCCACTTAAACTGATGGAGCGGGGTCAGCAGATGCAAAAAAAACTTTCTGCAGGGTCAGTCACTACAGAACTCCAAACTTCATGTAGCCTTCAGATTAGCTCAAGAACATTGTAATGAAAACTTCATGGAATGGGTTTTTAAGGTCAAGCTGCATCCAAGCCATACGTGACCAAGTGCAATGCCAAGCATCGGATGCAGTGGTGTAAAGCATGCCGCCACTGGACTCTAGAGCACTTCTCCATCTGGCAACGAGTCTGGGATTGGCGGTTGTCAAGAGAACGGTACTTGTCTGGCCAGATTGTGTAGTATAAAGTTTTTTTTCCTCTTCTTCTTCTAACATTACTGTGCACCAGTGCACAAAGCAAGGTCCATAAAGACCTGGATGACAGATTCTGGTGCGGATGAACTTGACTGTCCTGGTCTTAACCTCATAGAACATCTTTGGTATGAATTAGAGTGGAGACTGAGAGCCAGGCCTTCTTGTCCAACATCAGTGTTTTGACTCACAAATGCGCTTCTGGCTTAATGGTCAAAAATATCCTCCCCTAAACCATGTGGACAGCTTTCACAGGAGAGCTGAAGCTATTCGAACTGCAAAGGGTGGGCCGATGTGAACCCTATGGATTCGGAATGAGATGTCACTTAAGCTCATATGTGAGTAAAGGCAGGTTAGGGAATATTTTTGGCAATATAGTATATTAACAATAACCTAGTGCATTACAGGACAAATCACTGCTTTATAAGCAAAGCTTTTATCAGAAAAATCATCAAAATTGTTACCTAAAAATGTAGATGCCATTACCTACTGGAACTCTGGTTGTTGTATTAGTTTCACCCGATGTTACATAGCCTGGCCCTATACCACCTACAAATAAAGCAGTTTGAAGGATTTTTTGTTAATCTGCTATTCAGGAGCTCCTCAGACTGAGACGTGTTAAATTGTGTGAATAACATCCATAATGTTTTTGTACAATATTCTTTCGGGCATTTAGGTCTCAGCATCTGGTGTAAGGTAGAAGCCCAGCTGGAGGGCCATGCAGGGTGCAGACAGTCAGTCAATAGGAGTTTCACAATAGAGGAGAGGGATGGATATCAGAAATCAAAATAACTTCCTGAAATACAGATCAAGTTATGCCATTAAGCAGCTGGATGTGAGGACATACAAGTCTGCTTTCTAGCTTATATGCTTCCTGTGGCTCATATCTCTCTTAGTGTGAGGAGGCTGCCAGACTCTGTTTGAGAACCAGACATTAGCTTGGGTTTCATAATGCATATTTTAGTAAATAAAGCATAGAGCAAAGCACCGAGGGAATGGGCGTGATGAAGGAAATGGTGATAAAAAGGAAGAAAGCAGCTTATTTCACACGGCTCTGTTTCATTTAGGCTTGTTTACACCTTTTTACTCAGATACGGACTCGTTGGGTGCCTTTGTCTCAGCAAACTGTTACTTTAGAAAAAGTAATTAGTGAACTAATTAAGAAAGCATTTGGGTTGTGCTGACAATTTTTAGTGGTTTAAAAATCCAGCTACGGTCTTGTGTTGTACCGAGAGAGGTTCAGTGTAGTTAACCGAGGGTGCACAACTAATGTCCACTCTCCGGTGGGTAATTGATTTAGCATAACAAAGCTTGGGTTGACATTTATTCTTCACCCTGGCATTTGAATGTTGAAAACGTCCTTCTTCCATGTTAATGGTGTGAGACATTGGCCTAATATGTGTACTCGACGCTGTGGGAAGGGCTGCTGGCGGGAACGTATCATTTAAGGACACTAAGAGCACAGTCTGTAACTGACATTGCTAAAGGTCAGATTTTAGCTAGCACGTTTGCACAGTAGGTAATGGCATCTCATCAAAGCAACGTGGTTTGGTTTAATTCCTAGTTCTTCCTGTATATAATTTCCATGTTCTCCCTGTTAATGCCTCTATTCCCTTCAGCTTTCTTAAACTGTTCAGAAACATGTAATTTAGGTAAACTTAAGTTATGAGATTGCCTCTGGGAATAAATCTGTTTGTCTGTATGAATGCTATGTGAAAGAGTAATAATGAACTGTTCAGGGAGTGTCCCTGCTTTTTACCTACTGAGGCCTGGAATAGGTTTAAGCACCCCTGCTGCTACACTAATTAGGATAAGTGGGAAAGAAATTAAATAAGTAAGTAAAGTTCATTTTGACTTGTCCTAGTTCGTTTTGTACAAATCCAGTTACCAGAAATTTCCCTTAGTACTCAAGTAATTTATTAGCAAAAAAGTTACCACATAGACATAAGATAAGCTAAGGCTTTATTTGTCCTACGTGGGCAAATTTGCATTCTCAGCAGCAAAGGGACAGCAAACTGGAAGTTTAAAAGGTTTTACATCTAGCTAGAGAAGCAGTATATACAAAATAAAAAAAAATCATTCATTCATTATCTTTCGCTTATTCCTTTATGAGGGTCGCGGTGGGGGTTCCCCATGCCCATCCAGGGGAGAACGTCTCGGACGCCGGGCAGACACACCCAGGATCCATCGCTGGGTACACACTCACTCACACAGTCACACACACATACACACACACACACACA
>JAOUQT010000016.1:3522537-3532911 GCA_025769995.1 Xyliphius kryptos | reverse complement strand
AACTCCACCCAGATAGGGATTCGAACCGGGAATCCCCAGCGCTGAGAGGCGAACGTGCTAACCACTAAGCCACCTTGACAAACTTTACTTTTCTATAAATACATTAAATTAAATATATGTGTACTGTTACAAAATGGACCACTCATGTCCAGTTAGACTTGCTTTTTTATATTCCCTGTATATATTGTGTAGTGTATGTGTTTTATTTATTTATTTATTTTCCATTACACATTTTACTAAATAAACACCCGTGCAGGCCGCACGGTGGCTTAGTGGTTAGCACGTACGCCTCTCAGCGCTGGGGATTCCTGGTTCGAATCCCAGTCTGGGTGGAGTTTCCTCCGGAGGCTTCTCCGGATTCTCCGGTTTCCTCCCACATCCCAAAAACATGGATGCAAGGTAAATTGAGTGCTCTAAATTGCCCTGTATATTGTGTGTATGAGTGTGTGGCTGTGTGTGCCCAGCGATGGATTGGCGCCCTGTCCTGGGTGTATCTGCCCAGCACCCGAGACATTCTCCCCTTAATGGGCATGGGGAACCCCCACGCATCCCTCATAAAGGAAAAAGCGGAAGTTAATGAATGAATGAGTGAATGAATGAACACCTGTGCACTAAATGTACATTTGTAGTTTGCCATAAGTTTTTTTGGTTACCTTTTTGAAGCCCACAACTCTCACCATTGAGCAAGGTGGGACATGTACTAATCACTAACTTTAAATATTTTACATTTATGTAATCGCTAAACCTTTACAGTTTTCATGTTTTCCACATAATTAAAACATGGATTCAAGGTGAATCCAATGTATCTGTAATTTGTACGATAGATAGAAAGATAGCTGGACGGACAGACGTCCCTAGTAGAGGATTAGCTGGATATTGCAAACAATATCTAAAATACAATTATAATTTAACTATACGATAAAACTCAACCATCAGGGTTCAGTACAAAAGTTTGATAATGCACTTGCGTTTAGTCATTTTTTATTTCGTTTTTTAGCATTGTCCCATAGCTGCTTTACAGTTTTCTAAATACCCTGACCATAAAGGCCAACAGAGCAGAGATTTAGGTAACTAGCATCAGTAAACATTCAAATAAGGACTAAAAATGCAAGTGATGGTGGAAAGGTCCCCTTTGCCTAGCGACATGAAATAGGCTTTTTAGCTACATAGAGGAAACCATGTTATCTGCTGGCATACAAGCTGATTTAGTGGCCATTCAGAGCAAAAGCCAGTTTCAAGAGCACT
The DNA here is from genome assembly GCA_025769995.1 of Xyliphius kryptos. Classification (NCBI taxonomy): domain Eukaryota; kingdom Metazoa; phylum Chordata; class Actinopteri; order Siluriformes; family Aspredinidae; genus Xyliphius; species Xyliphius kryptos. The sequence goes on along the minus strand of JAOUQT010000016.1, from coordinate 3,531,666 downwards.
TGCAGGCGTCATTTTATTCAGCCCCTTCATTCACTCAGCTCACACATCCGCTTTCTTTCTTAACTTTTCACTCAGCTCACGACCTGCCGTTTCCACTTGTCCGCAGATCAGCAGGATGGAGGGATTAACGGATCAGTACCCAATTTCCCTTCAGCCTGCTAGCCCATAATCACGTCATCTAACACCTGACAAGCGGGATAAATTCCATTAGCTTTTATTAGCAGTAATTATCGTCAGCTCTTGCGCCATGCTGTCTCTGGCTCCTTATTCACATTCTTCCTTCTTTCATCTTTTACTTTATTTCTTTTTTTTTTTCATCTTTTTTCCCCATTTTCCTTCCTCACCTGCCGTGAGGCTCACTCAGCAGTTGGGGCTGCCTCATCTACGACTTACTCTTCTGCTCAGTCCCAGTCTAACCTGCTATCCTTTTGCCCCTAACCCATGCCATATTTTTGCCCACAAACACCTTCAACATACAAACAGAGTCCACTTTACATAAGGAGCCTTTGCTAGTGGTACCCATACTAGTGAGCTAGATGCCCTTTTAGGGACCCTATCTTTCTCTGTCTGCATTTTGCTGCAAGTCAGCACATGTTTTATTGGCCATTATGGAGAAGGGGAATAGTCTGGGCTGTGTTGGCTGCTGAGGGCTGCAGTAGTGGAGCTTTTTGTGACATGCTGATTGTATGCGAGCATGCTGATGGCTCAGTGTTTGATTCCCTCTGTTGTGTTTATGAACACATTTGGTGTAATTACACAATTAGTCTTTATCACCCACCTGCGGTTGTCAAAATCAGCTCTGGAGCCGTGTTTCACAACAAACACACTAATTTCACTTTGCTTTATAAGAGCATTGCTTGCTTCTGGGGCTGAACACATACTTTTAATCACGGACCGTTTGCTTCATTCTGCTTGTCCTTTTGTGTCATCGCTTTGTCATTTTACTGCCTTTGTTTGGGTTCAGCATCTGTTCCTACAGACGCTCTTTGACTACGCAAGCATTTCTGTTACCTCAGGTGCCACAGCAAACGCTTAGGCTGTCTGTTACCTCAGTTTGACCTACAATTAAGATATTTATGTATAATTTGTAAGATAGACAGACAGATAGATATATATTTCTCAGCATTGCAAAGGTTCATATACTCTTTACAAACAAAAAGCAGCTCAATATGTCTCACCACCTCTATGTGGTTCAAGTCACACCACCAGTGATTGGCGGCCAAAAAAACACATAAATGTTAACATTTACACCTTTTTTTAGGAAATGTGATCACAAGACTGGGCAGAGATTCAGTTACTTATAAATAAATAAGAAACCCAATACTCATGATCAGATCATTATAAGAGTATTTGTAAGAGTTTTTATTACATTTTTTTTATTATTTAGCTTTTTATTGGTGTTGGGAAAAATAGCAAATAAATATCTTACTCTTGCATCTCAAACTTCTCTCATTATCTTCCGATTAATCCTCCCATGTAAAATTAAGTGTAAAGTGATATATTATGCCTACTCTGCTTTCACACAGATGAATTTGTCCTCCACATTCAATCCATCCTTGCTGTAAAACACACATATACACACACTGAATTGAGCACACATGCTCGGGGCGGTGGGCAGCCTCGCATATGGCGCCCATCGCCAATTGGAGTTACGTCCCTTGCCCAAGGGCACTTCAGCCATTGAACTTAGCCATTGACAGAGAATTGAACAGGGATATTAAGATAGCAAGGGGGTTTCCACATGCTCATCCAGGGGAGAATGTTTAAGGCACCTAGGCCTTATAGACACACACTATATAGAGGGAATTTTGAGCATCCAATTCAACTTGAATCCATGGACATGGAAACTCCACCCAGATTGCGATTTGAACCTGGATCCTTAGTGCTAAAAGGTGTGCTACCACTACAAAGCATCTTAAATGCTATTTCTTTAAACATTAATCTGCTTCTTTAATTAAATGTAAGCTGTAAATGTTTATGATTGTACGATTTAAAAAATAAGGGTTCCCCTTTGTTCTGACTAAATATCAAACATTTGACTAAAATGGGTGTCATGCCATGAGTGACATTTCAAATGGGCCCTAGCATGGCCCGCCTCCAGTGTATGAATAAACCCCCTGCTTGTTTTTGGCAGTGTGTAAAGGTACACCCACAGGGTTCGAAAGATAAAACACACAGCATGATGGAGAATGAGTCCCAGAGAAACAGTCAGTGACTATCACAGTCAGACATTTCCAGGCCGTCAGTGTTGGGCCGGTGCTGTAGGGACACAGAGGTTTAGCAAGTGGCAGAGCCAGGTGGAGGTCAGTGAAACGTGGCAGCTCCTCTGACACAGTCTGCCCCACTCCTCTCTGACTTTGATGAGGATGCAGCATTCTCTAAACAAGTGTACACATAGAAACAGAATGTTCTTATGACTTTAGACTTGTGTTTGAGAGTACTTGTATTTTAGTTAATGGGTGGATGTTAATGATGTAGGTTGGTTCTGCAAATGTGGGACAGAACGTTTGTGTGTGTGTGTGTGTGTGTGTGTGTGTGTGTGTGTGTGTGTGTGTGTGTGTGTGTGTACATGTAGATACACCCAGGACAGGGCACCAATCTATCGCTGGGCACACAGACACACACACACACACACAGATTACTTGGTGCAATTTAGAGCAGTTAATTTACCTTGAATCCATGTTTTTGTACTGTGGGAGAAAACCGCTGAACCCGGATAAAACCTGACATTGGAAGAGCATGGAAACGCTAGATTGGGATTCGAACCTGGATCTTCAGTGCCGAGGGGCAAACATGCTTAATACCAAGCTACCACTGTTAACTGCCCTCTGTTAATGACAATAATATAAAAGAAAGCTACAGTGTCAGTTTTATCTGACTTGTCAACATTTTTCTAATTCAGACAAAACACAAAAAAACATCTTTACAAACATTAAACACACTACACTAAAAAGTAAACACACTACAGCATTTTTTAAAAACAGACACTGGAAATAATGTGTTACGTTCTTTATTCATTATGGAAAATGTATTCACTTAAAACTGGTCCCCATCATTCTTGTCCTGTTGAATCACTAGTCTGTAATTAGTCATTTGTAGTGGCAGCTATTCATTCATGCTGCTTAATCCGCTTAGAGTTAAGGTGGGGGGGGGGGTCCCCCCTTGCTCATCCAGGGGATAAGGTTTTAAGCGCTGGGCAGATACACTCAGGACCGTTCGCCAATCTATCACTGGGCACACACTCACTCACACAAACAGACGCACAAACAGACACACAAACTATATGGGGCAATTCAGAGCAGTCAAAATATCTTGAATCCATGTTTTTGGACTGTGGTAGGAAACCAAAGAACCAGGGGGGAATCCACACGGACACGGGGAGAACATGTAAACTCCAACCAGATTGAAATTCAAACTAGGAATCCTCAGCACTGATAGGTGAATATGCTGACCACTAAGACACCATGCCACCCTAATGGCAGCCAAATAAACAGCCAAGTGGTTGAACATGCGCTAGGCATTTAAATAACACAACTTTATATTGTTTTGTGTTAAACTATTAAAAGAAATGACCTTAAAACATATTTCAGCAGTATTTTTAATCTTTTTATACAAGTATTAAAATTATTAAGTGTATTGCATGTTAACAAAGGAAAGAAGAAAACACGCTTCAAAAATATTCATTTAAAAACCACAACCTATGGGTTCCCTCTAAGTATTCATGTAAGTATGATGTTGCGTAGCACATTATTGTATAGTCTTTGTTTTCATGAATGATATTTTACCCATACCAGGTCATTTTTATAAGATGTACTCAGTGATGATACCTTGGGGTGGGGTACCTGACAGGCCTGAAGAACTTTGCCTCAAATGTCTCAAAGAATAGCAGTGACATGGGGGCAGCAAAACTTTATTTCTCAGCATGGAGCCTTGCATGTAAATAGGCCTGGTGGTTGTGCATACAGACGTGCAGCTCGCAGTCTGGACTGCTGTGTTTTGGGACACAGGACCAATAAATCGGTACAGCAATGTGCAATATTCTGGGTTCTGCTCATGAAATATTAATCAACATTTTTGAGGATCATTTTTGGGCAGAGGGAAACATTTGACTTAGACTTTTTTGCTGATGGATGTGCCAAAATATTCTGCATATAATTTAGTGTTGCTTTTTTGTACTCCGTTGGCAAGTACAAATCTAGAGCAGAGGTCATTAATAGGTGGAATGCGTTCCGGGTCCGGACCCAGATGTTGTTAACTTTGTACCCAAACCGATAAACTATTGAATCATTTTTACTGTTTATTATTAGCTGCAAACTTCTTGTCTTTACCCTATGGGCTTCGCCATGCTGTAAACTCACAGTCAATCATGTGCGTATTAAGATCACCAGATGCGCTCTTCAGCCAAGCTATGCAGATTCGAATATGCCGAGCATGCATAGACGAGGTTTGAAGCAAGAAGCAGAAGTTAGAGGATAAATCGTGTCAAAAAAAGGCTAATTCAGATGGGGTGCCCTGAAAAATGCCAATAGAGCCAGGCTCCTTTGGTATACAGGATATGGCACTAAATCATTACACAAGTTAAAATTTATGAAGGTTTGGACTTTGTATTTTGTATGACAAAATGTTCTCTAACTGGACGTTACTGAATTCTAATTGAATACCCCTTATCTACAGGGTTGTGAAGAGGACGTCACTTTCATTTCACAATAGTGGGCAGCATGATGCTGATTTTTACCAATGCGCTAAGCCAGAAACATGTAATCCAATTGACAGTGCTTGTTTTGCAGTCTCAATGGCGGCAAAGTGAGGAGAGGCCAAGTGTGATTTTTTTTAATCTGAATCTTTTTCTTCTAATATACCCATGTGCCCATCAAAACCACCCACATTTCAACACATGGCTAATTATCATACTTTTTTCCTTTTTTTCATGTAGACACAATAAATCAGTGGTTGGTGGGTTAGGTTGGTGGGTTGACTGATTTGACAGATTTAGTAACACCAGCATTGACATCAATTATTCTACAGAGGCATGCACAGTTGCTGGATTAATGATGCATGTGGGACATAAATCAAGCAGTAGTCCAGAACCACTACAGGAGAGAGGAAACAGATACAGGAAATGTATTAACACCTGCATTTCTTTCTCCACAGCACAATTTCTAACCTTGAGACATCAGTCCACTAAGGGACATCACACTCATTTACAACCACAAAATGCAGGTTTTCACAGAGAACAGGAAGCTGATAACTTACACCATGAATTAGGTCATTTTAAATCATGAAAAGTGTCTCTTGCAGACTTAAGGACATAGAAGCATATCAGTTTTGAGCAAGGGCAAACTGGCCGAAAGCTATATCTCTAACTGAAGCAAGTAAAATATGAAGTGTACTTACTTGTCTACAGCTGCTAAGTGTGTCTCAAGAGATCAGTGCACACTCATCTTACACAGAAAACCAACTCTTGCTTAACCAGTTGGATCAAACCCTAGATTTGCAAATTTAAAATATTACTTATTTGACAATGAATATAGAACAAGACACGAGGCTTGTTCTCTGGGACATCAAGTGTCACTGTGCCTGAATAAAGAGCAGAGGGATTATAGTGAAGGTGCCAAAAATCCCCCATAAATGCCTTCAGTCACAGTGTTATAGTGTTTTTATGAATCTAGTAGATTTGTATGCTTTTACAGTGACTCTTTTATTGTACTTGTTCCAAAACATACTTGTACATAATACAACCAATGAAAACATTTTCACAATTCAGAATATGAATCTTTAAACTCATTTGTTAATATTGACCCATATGTGATATTTATAAAATAAATGGCTGGCTTAGTGGTTAGTTCATTCAACTCTTTGCGGTGGGAATCCTGGTTCGAATCCAAATCTGGATGGAATTTCAATGGTTTTTCTGTCTGCAAGGGTTTCATCCGGGTTTTTCAGTTTCGAAAAACATGGATTCAAGCTTAATTAACTGTCCTTGGTGTATATCCCCTAAAAAGTGGATTGGGAAGGGGAAGCCCCCCACCAACCTTTTTGATATTCAGAGCTTTTTCAAGAGTACTGTATAATATGAGGAGCTACTAGTTTACACATTTGCAGGTCAGTAGGGTTTGATATTCCACATTATATTCAGATATTCACGGTTTGTAGATGTTATTTCTCACTAAGCAAATGTGTTTTTCATTACTTTTGATAAATCATAACTGAATAGAGAACAAACTACAATCAAAATCCCCTGCCTATTTATTGGTTCAAGTATGATGACCAATAGAGCTTAAATCGCAGCAGAATATGGTTATGACTGCAAGAGACCGTCTCAAAACTCTCTGTTACAAAAACGTTCAACCCATCATTCAACACTTAGAAACTTTTCAAGCGCAGTTATTATTTTTACTTCCTATCTGTTGTCATAAAATAAACAACTGTAGGTTCCTTACTGGCACCTACAGCTGCCGCTGCAATTCCAGCTTTACTGTTGGATTTACACGGATATATAAACTGACTGGGGATTTTAACATAATATAAAGATTGTAGTTTGTTCTCCATTTAGTCATAATTTATGAAATGCAATTTAAAAGACTTTGGGACTTGAGAGCAAAATGCTAATAACTAACTTATGTTGAGCCGTCTCGCATTCGTCCGCCCTGCAGACCCCTGGCCCCCCGTCACTTTACCACACACCTCGGCTGGTTCAGCCATGTTGACACACACCTCCACTGGGTTCTGCCTAAACAAAAGTTTTTTTTCCTGCCTGTAACCTTTGACTGTCACTTACAAAAAAAATCTTTAAATTTAACTATATTAGTGTTGGTGCTACTTACATAAGGACATTCTGCATCTCACTTCATACCTTGTCTAAAAATGCTCTGCTCTACTGAATCTGTATACTGGAGCGCTATTTCCAGTTTTACCATTCACACAATTAATTTGTAAATATAAGAAAAGATCCACAACTTAAAATAAACTCTAAAAATTAAATAAACAATTTATCGGTTTGGGTCAACAGTGAACGACAGGTCCAAACACAGACCGCAGTCCACCTATTAGTGACCTCGGTTGTATGCTGTAATGTAAATATATTTACCTTTGAGACCGTGTACGCCTTACACTAAATAGATACATAAAAAATTTTTTTAAAAAGGTGCATATCAACTTTGACTGATGTTGCTGCACCATCTGTGATGCTGAATGGAGTCCTTGTCCTCCCAACCGCCCAGACAAAGCACACCCAAAGGATTTTGAGCTGTGGCACTCATGCCAGTGGGGAGAAATTTTCACAGCTTGCCCTTGGCTTCCGTCAACAGCCAGCAGTATGTCAATGGCATGCCTTGGCACGGTTTGCCGACCACTTTTCCTTTCAGTGGGGTACCCTTTTGCCCCCATATTTGCCATGGCGCATGGTCGGATTAAAAATGACTCGCCCAAAAGCTACAGCCAGCGCAATGCATGAAAATGGTACCACACTGCACAATTGCATTCCTCTGAACAAATGTAACTTATGTATGTTATTTCTTTAAAGGGGCAGATAATTGTATTCACATAGATCCATAGGACTAGCATATCACTGATGCATCTGAGCTTAATTGCTATGGAAAAGTGCACTGCCACAAATATTTGTTGGTAGACCAACAACCCTGTCATGTCATGATAGTCGTTGGCAAATAATAAAGCTATATGATACAAGAGGTTGTGCATTACTTTAAACAAATCATGTAAAAAATGTTGTTAGGCACAAATTAAGTGCTTTTATGCCTTTTTTCTGTGATTTATTTGCTATAATGCAGAACTTCGAGTGCTTTACTGCTTTTATAAAATGGCTACAAACATTTGATGATAAAAAAAAAACAAGGTTGAATTCATAAATGGTTTTGTTGTTAATATACTGGACTTCCATAACATTGTCTCGTTCGGTTTTCATAGTAAACGCTGATCGCTGAGTAACTTGTTTCCTGTTTCTCTAACAATGAAATAGTGGCCATATTAAGGAACACAGTTCATAAAAAACATTGGGAAAATAATGTATTGTATGTCTTACATTATACGAATGTGAAGCGGTCAGTGGTGTGCATTATTGTCAATAATGTCACGGCTGGACAAGTGGCTCAGCCAAATAGATCTAAGGACTGGAACTAGCCATTTTATAAATATTGTTTTTGTGCCTTTTTTTTTTACATAAAAGAAGGTAAGGAAGATATGATTCTCTAATGTTACACCTAATACTCGTAGCAAAAAAAGGTTAGAACTAATGCTCTTGCAGATTACTGCCACCAGTGTCCATCAGATGCCATCAGGCCTGGAGCCAAAGCAGATGCTTCAGCACGCCAGCTTATAAACATCTTATAAGAAGTCAGGCAGATGAGGGCTTGCAAATTAAAATGTCACTTCTTATTCTCCCTCACTTCTGTCAACTGCCTGGCCTACACCCCCTCTTTTCTAGGGAAGCACACAGAAGGACTTCATCTCTGATGCTTGTTTTTTTTATTGAGAGAGAAGACAAGATATAATGCAAGAGACATGATGCTGTATTTCTGGTGTTGAGTCTGCACCCTGTTTTGTTACATTACTGATTTCAATTTTCCAAGATGCATGGTGTTGTTATTTGAAACTTTATTAGCAGCTGGCATGGTAATAAACTCATTTTGTTGATGTGAGTGTTTTGTAAACTTACGGTACATATGCCATTGTAATCTTCCAGACTATTTTAAAAGCGAACAAATCAATAAATTGGGTGTTTCATAAACTTTAATATACACGCTTTAATTTAGTTAAAATTAAGTATTATTTATTCAGAGTAATTATTTAGTATAGGTTTGAATTTTATTAGGGGCAAAATGGGCAGATAATTTGGACACCTTAATCACTAAAATCTCTTTAGGATATTTGCATTGGATATTATAAGGAAAATATATTTGAATTAGTTGTGACAAAAAATATTTTATTTCATAACAATATGAGGATCAAATGAAAAATGCTGAATAGACTGGCACTAGCCAAAACTCTCATTTCGAATAGTAAAGTGGTATTTTTTTAGGGAGTGGTAGCTCAGTGATTAGGGTGTTGGACTATCAATCAGAAGGTTGGCGGTTCAAATCCCAGGTCCACTGAAGTTACCAATGTGGGTCCTTG
>JAOUQT010000016.1:3436449-3451438 GCA_025769995.1 Xyliphius kryptos | reverse complement strand
TGTGTGTGTGTGTGTGTGTGTGTGTGTGTGTGTGTGTGTGTGTGTGTCTGTGTGTGTGTGTGTGTCTGTGTGTGTGTCTGTGTGGGAGCCTGAAGAGGATTGTTAGGATTAGGATTATTTTTATTTTTTATTTATTTTTGTTTACACTATAGCAAACCTATGATTACAGAATGAAATTGATGTTATTCACAAGGGCTCTATACACTTTCAAACTGCACCTCTTAGTCATAAGCTGCCAATTTAAGCAATTTATCCAGCTAACATTTGCTGCCTGTGCACAGCAACACTAAGACTCCATAAATACAAGAATGCACTGGACTGCATCATCTTTATGTGAAGGAGAATATGACCTCAATAGAGAAGACCAGGGGTGCTTAGTAAAAACTGAGAAGTCTTACTGTACATACATAAACAAATTTCCTATTTTGACAGGCTGAGGATGGGTCTTCGCTAAACTGTGTGGGTGTGTGTGAGCGCATGTATATAGTGTAATATAAGTTCTTTATACAAACCTGTCTGTCTGCTCTTTGCAAACTCATCAGAGTTGCAGTAGAAAAGTGTGGAAGAAGGTGGAAGAAACCATCCTTGAAAGCTTATGCATCTTTATCACCATTATTAAAATACTTCTTTTCTGTCCTGCTCTGACTTTTTTTTTTCAGAACCCAGATATTGTACTGGTTCACTACTTGAATGTCCCAGCTATAGAGGACTGTGGGAAACCATGTGGCCCTATTCTGTGTTCCATCAATACAGACAAGAAGGAGTGGGCAAAATGGACCAAAGAAGAACTTGTTGGGCAACTAAAGCCAATGTGTAAGTATGATTTATATGTTTTCTTGCTCACAGAAGAATGCTCTCAGGTTTCGGGGGAAAAAAAGCATTAAAATACTTTAATGGTTTTTGGCCATTTAATAATTTTTGATGTGTTTCCGCAAATCACTGCTCTGTTGTTATGGAACTCACACATAGAGTTGCTGCAAACTGCAGTTTTGTTTTTACTTTTACATTCAATCCCTTCCACCAAAAAGGTATTATAACAATATAAAAAGTCTTCCTCCATATCTGGTTTGTTGTTTAAAAGGTTTCTTAAGCATTTACCCAGCCCACTGGGTTGACTGACCTTATTCATAGGCTCACAGATGGCGGTTCACTCAGGCAGGGTAACTAAACTAAATTTCCAATATAAACCCAACCACTCCACTCAGCACTTTCCTTTTCTTTACTGTGTTTGGTTTTTTCGTAGCATATTTACAACACTCACACTAAAAGCACACTTCAGACTTTTTATTAGGTTAACTATTTTATGCAAAATTTCCAAGATTGTGACCGACTGTGATTAACATACTTATCGTGGACTGTAATTAGAACTTCCCTTATGCACTAAATCATTTTTAGTTTCACAATTAAAGGCTGTCATACATCTGATTCTCTAATTATTTTATTTACCCAGTTATTCACTGATCAGAACTTTTACAGATAAGGAATTGATTAAGGGATGGAGTCGGAAGATGACTAAGTATGACAAATGAATACAGAAAAAAACAAAACTAAGATTCCCACCAAACTGGGATGCTTGTGAACAAGTCAAACAAAAGCAACTGGAAACCAAGAAATCCAAGTGAATGCGAGATTTGAGTGTGCTAAAGAACTAAAAAGTTCACAATCTAGGGTGTGCTAGCAACCCAAAAATAATGCCCAAATAACTTCTATCTAGCTAATAACATTTAATAACTCCTATCCTATCTCTTTAAGGAAATCTTCTTATCTCTAATCCATCTTATCTCTTATCTTAAACAATTAAAAAAAAAATTACAGCAAAATGACAGTGGGGTTTTTAACCGCAGGCAAACAGCAACAAGAACAATACCTAGAATAAAGTAACAAAAACACATACCTGTTACGCTGTGAACTGCTGGTGTAAAGGTTGTGTTGGGTGCAACCAAACATGAATTAAATAAAACAGATAACAGCTAAACATAAGCGTATTGTAACGCGACATTCCCCAACCACAAAAAAAATTAACTGGAAATAAATTGACCAGAAGAACTCTGTGTCAAACAGAATACAAGGTGATTCTAATTTACACAATACGTAATTAACTAGTGGAAGATAAACACGCAAAACACAAATTTAAACATAAATCAACAACAATTAAACAGACAGGGCCAGAGACTAAACTAATATTTTAGTTACAACATTAGACATTTTACAGCTTTATCTATCCCTGATTACAGGTCCATGTTAATCAATAACCCAAACTCAACACATTTCTGTAAAGATTTTATTCAGACACATACAAATATCGTAATATTATAAATAAAGTCTATTTTTTGTTGCTCAATTCTAAAAAGACTTTCAATTAAATTTGTTGCTATCAAATACTCAGACCCAGAAAAAGCCCAGACCTATAATACAAAGTATTCTCTTGGTTCAACATATTCACATCAAACCAAGTAGTCCAACCCATTATTTAACTTGAATTTAGCTTTGTAGCAGCATATGACTGGACTTAATTTGTATCCTATAAGCCTAACATTGATCTGGCGACAGAGTGTAAATGAAAAAAGACAAAGTCATTGTCTGCAAAAAAATATGATTAATAAAATGAACATTACAGAAGGGTCTGTAATACTCTGAATATTTGTGATCTCACTTTGCCCTGTCTTTGGACCTCCTCTTTTCCTTAGCTGGCAGCGTAAGCATGCTTTGGCTTCCTGGCATTCAATGGAGAAGGGCTGTGGTGTTATTGATTGATGTGGGTGTGTGGGAGGAAGAGTGTATGACTCACCAGAAATTCTTCATGTATATGTTTCTGCCACCTATTTTAATGTTAAAAATGATTTGCCGTTATGCATATCTAGAAAATGGCTAAGGCCAAGAGAAGATCGGAGTATTATTGTCTGTGAATCAGACCAGAGTGTAAATGAAATAAGATCATGTTTTCCTGAAATCCTGAACATGTCTGGGACAAGAATCGTGGATTTTTTTTACTGGAACAGGCTTGTCAATGTAATGAATATATGAAGCCACCTTTGTGCTGTCAGCACTTTTAGTAGCTGCCTGAATGTAGGCAGCATGCTAATCACCATGGTATGTTACCATCCCAGCCTGATCCTGTGGGTAATCAATTAAGTGCCCTCTGTTCACATTGACTTTAGGACAAAGACATAAACAAAATTGTTTATTACACCTGCTGTCTGATTTACTTGTGAACAATTAGCAGTAATGCATTAAGTCATGGACATTGTAAATAGTGTGTGCATTTGCAGAAGGTCAAAAGTTCTTTATCTGCAATGCTATTGTTGAAAGTCCAATGACATATCAATGAACCTGGCTGTCAGTCACTGGCATTAAATGACTCTAGGATGTTTTGTTTGACTTAAAGGGAAACAGTACTACCTAGTGGTGTCTTGGTGGACTTGCAGCAATTTGCCAGCCTAAAGGTTCTGCCTTACAAATCCTACCTTGTATAAGCTTTGCATAATTTATATGTACATTATATATTAGACCTGCTTTTGGCAAATGTTCCCTAGAGAAGTATGTATGTTATACAAAGGCTTACATTTATTTAAGAGGAGCTGAGTGTACACTTTCTTATAGGGATGAAAAAAAAAACTATTTTCTCCAAAGAAACCTGCTAAAAGATGATAAAATGGAGCTTTTTCATCCACCACATTAGCTAGGATTTAATGCTTTTACACCATAAAATGTCTCATTACTTCAATTCTCTGCAACGCACTAATATTTCCTCGCCAGTACAGTGGTTGAAGTGTAGATCCATCCTAAAATACTTCACCATAAAAGAAGATTGCTGTAACTCTGTGTCTCCATAAAGTTATTAGGCAATTGCAATCTCAGCAGTAGGTTTTATTTATTTCCTGCTTTGCATTTATATCTGTAATTATCTGCTGTTCAGCAAGCAATAATTTATTTGAAAATTTACAATTATTGCCACTTTTTAACTTAACTGTCATCTTTATCTGTTCAAAAACAATGCAAATACATAATTAATAAGGCTCAAATTAAGACCAGGCTATTAGCAGTATGGTTAATGGCTAGTGCTTTGTTTATAAGGTGAAGTCAACATGCTTTTAAAAATCACAATGATCTACAGAGGTAAAAGTTTATTTAACTCTGAGACTCATGGTACAAATGCAGAACAATGTGTAGAATTTAAATTAAATAAAAGATTAAACATTACAGAAACATATACCGCTAAAAGTTTTATGTTAATTTGTTCATTCATTGCTTTTTATAGTATAGCATTGTCTTAAAGCAGTATGTTTAACATGTTGCATAAATAAAGCTGCAGGGCTGGAGTTCAGAAGCCTAAAGCATGACCTCATCCATCTCACAAAAGGCGTAAATAAGTTTCTTAAAAATGATTAGGTTAGGCATTTGTCCAGCCGTGACTTCAATGAAACTCATAAAGTAAAGATTAATATAAACAGTGAGCCGATTGACAAAACAGTGTTCTGTAATTGGGCCACTAGATGGCAGCATTTGATTGCTAGAGAAACCGGAACCCTGTTTCTCAGCAATCACCGTTAACTTTGTTTTTTGTAGATTTAGATTTTGCTTTCAATAAACATAATTATGAATCAAACTTTTCTTTTTATGTGTGTAACCATTTTAAAAAAGCAATAAGGCACTCGAGGTTGTGCATTATTGTTAATAAATCACAATAAAGAGGTTTCTTACACCTCTTTTCAGTGATTTATTCACTATAATGCACTCCATCTCATGTCTTATTGCTTTATTATATAAAATAAATGCATATCTCGCGCTTCCCTCTGTGAACACTATGGCAGCACCAACATCTTGTCTGGGGCATCTCTCAAATCTGGATGAATGAGTTGCATTGATATTGATTCTGGAAGATACCTAAGGCTGAAGTTAACTTTAGAAATCAAGAAAGTCTTAGGCTGTGGCCAAGATTTGTGGAACTTTGTTTGTAACAACTTTTTCATATGCTTTATCACAAAGCTGTGCTTTATCAACTTGAGTAGCTGTGTTTTGAGAAAAAATAATCTATTGTAACATTTTCAAAAAAGTTAGATTATGTTTCACAAAAACAAATATAGCAAACACCACAAAATACAACAGTCCCATTGAAAGGCATGGTGGTGGCAACATGTAAGTTTGTTTTTCTTTAAATAGCAATTTGCCAGGACTAAATGTAAAGTGAAGGAAGGCTAAGAACACCTGAAATTACTATTATTAGAAAACATGGTCTGTGGTAAACAGCTAAAAATGAGCAAGTGTTTCATCCTGATAATGACCCTACACGTACTGTAGATAAAACACACCGGAACTTATAGATATAAAAATAATAATCCTAAATAGATTACTAAATATAAGTCACTTAGGCATGAACAACTCTAAAGACACAATTATTTCATATCTGGAGAGTCAAATAACATTGAACAAACTGTATAGAGTATCTTAAATTTAATTCATTTTAAATTTATTTTTAAAGTGGAAGTTCAGTGGTTGGGGTGTTGGACTATCAATCTGAAGATTGGAGGTTCAAATCCCAGGTCCTCTGAAGTTACCAATGTGGGTCCTTGAGCAGGACCCTTAACCCTCATTGCTCCAGGGTCCTGTATCAGTCCTGTGTTCTGACCCCAACCATCAAGTCGCTTTGGATAAAAAGTGTCAGCTAAATGACCAATTAATTCTAATTAATTCATTCTAAAATTTAAGGTAAAACAGCTTCTCTGTCCACTTAAAAAAATTGATAGTTGTACAGTGTCAGGTTCATTGAAGGCTAATAAGAAATAATCAATAGCCACTCCTCCACCCCCTAGCTGGTGCTGAATACCTGACGATATGTCCTCAATTGTCTGTGCCATTGTGTTGCGTTGCATGCCAGGGGCACAGAGGCAGAGAGATATTAATAAAATGGTGCTGCCACCATGTGGTAAAATGTTTTTAAAAGTTCATGATTTATTTATTTATTTTGACAGAGCTAGCAAACCATAAATAACACATTATAAGACAAAAGTTGCAGGCCATTCAGAATCTGACAGCGAGCTGTGATTGGCTGTAATTGGGATTTAAGCTTGCCTGGCTACAAGGAAAGAATGTTATTAAATTAAATCGGCTATGATGCTGTTTCATTGGCAGTATGTTAAAAATGTTTTTAAAAGTAGAAAATTATTAAATGTTTTGAAAAAATTGCACACTGGTGCAGTGGTTAAAGATCTAATATTACAGAATTAAGATCCTCGGTTTCTTTTCTTTCTGTGTGGCGTTTGTATGTTTCTCATGTATCTTCCACAGAAAGCTCATAGTTAAGCTGTGACAAAATAAGACGGAAAACTAATTAAGGTTGAGCAAAAGATTAATTTCTTCAATTTCATCTTCATTGAAGTTTTCTGGAAGAAAAGCAGTGCTGTGGGATCGGACACATCAGTCAGATGTCCTCTTTGCTGTTGACATGCCAGTCATAGCATTCCTTACGGCAGGGGTGACCAAGCTTTTTGGAGGGCCAAATTTGATAACATGTAGATGCCCGGGGGCCAATAATACCTTCTGACATTTTTTCACCACAAGAGTTATATAAAAGTTCTAAATCTGTTATAAAACAATTATTGTTGTCACAATTATCTTTATTGATAATTATTGGTTTCCCATGCCCATCCAATCCATCGCTGGGCACACACTCACTCACACAGCCACACACAAACACAGAATATTAGGGGCAATTTAGTGAACGTTGAATCCATCAGTGTTGAATGGAAATCAGAGAACCCGGAAAAAACCCACTTGGACACAGGGAGAACATGGAACCTCCACCCAGAACGAGTTTTGGACTGGGAATCCAATTTGAGTGGACCTGGGATTTGAACCCACAACCTTCTGATTGATAGTACCACTCCCACCAACACCTAGCGTCTTCCTCTCCACTCTAATCATGCACCATTCGCTATAGACCAAGCGTCTTGACCTAAACTCTAACCGTGCGCCAATCGCTATAGACCAAGTACTTTGTGTCTTCCTGTGCACTCTAATGTCCACTCTTGCTATGGACCAAGCACCTCGCGCCTTCCCCTCCACTCTAACCGTGCGCCAATCGCTATAGACCAAGCACCTTATATCATTTACACATGAAATAAGTAATCAAAATTTAAACAAAATATATAAAACATGCACGTATTAAAATGCAATATTTTGTCAAAATTTCAAAGCAAACAGTGAAGAACTTTTAGAGGTTTAATTTTTTGAACAAACGTTTACATTTTTATTTGTATATTTAATACATTTTATTTAATTAATTTGTTTTTTCAAAATGCAGCAGGTAAATTGGGAATTTGTTTAAAATGTGTGATAAGGTAGCTCTTACTTGAATGTGATTTTTTCATGAAGGTCTATATGTTAGTTAAACTTTTATAGTAATGACTTAAATTACTGTTCATTAGACAAAATATCTGTCTGGGTATTAACTTTGTTTAACAATGCTCCCTTCTGCACTGCACTGAACCAACATTTAGTTCATTTGATTTGTTTCAAGTTCATGGCAGAGTGCGTGTAATGTGTTATGACAAGTTAAAGGAATTTTCTGTCCACAAGTGCAGCACTAGAGCTCACTGGGATGTAGCTACTTGCTGTGTGCTTGACAGCTGTTGTCTGTTTTCTTCATATTTATTCATACAGCTCATGAGTTCTAGCAGCATGCTTTTATCTCTGTTGCTGTGTGCTGCTCTGTTATTTCTTTCACTCTTGTGCCCTTACTCCCCCACCCTTTTGCTGAGAACCCTTTTCCTACTTCAATGTTTTTTTCAAACTTCACCCACTATCATAAACACATGTACAAGAGTGAGCAGAACTCATATTAAGGGCCAGCTTTATGTTTGATATTGTAAATTGGGATTCTTTCAGAAATAAGACTGGAATACAGTGTTTGCAAGAGCAAAATAATAAAAAAAAAAGTGTAAGCACATGAGTTGGTAACTGGCTAAGGAAATATATGAAGCAAGCTGGGAATGTGGGAAGTGGACACTATTCTTTATATATATATATATATAAGTCAATCTTATATATTTTTTTAAGTCAATCACAAGTGCACTCATAGAAACAGAAACATAGTCACATTACTATTACAATTATAGTAGCATTATGCAATTCCTCTACAAATTGCAACAATTATAAAGACAATCCCTTGTTTCTTTTTTTATTTCTTTCGTTCCTTAAAAATGTTTCTGGTATTTTTGAGATTGGTTTGATGTGAGCTGCTGTAAATAACTCAAATTACAGGTATGAGGGTGTTAGTGCTCTTTGTAAAGTAAATAGCTTGCTACTCTCCATCTATGGTTCACATCAGAGCATGAAATTATATCCAAATAACCGATTGTCCAGCACCTTTACCACTGACCATGAAAAAAAAGCACTCATATAATGCTGTTTTTACTCCAGTTCATGGCATCAAATGGACATGCAGCAATGGAAACAACAGCTCTGGTTTCTCAGTAGAGCAGCTAGTACAGCAGATACTGGACAGCCACCAGACCAAACCTCCTCCTCGGACTCACAACTGCCTCTGTACAGGCACATTGGGTAAGTGACAACAAAAATGGTCAAATTAAATTTTGTGTTTACTGTAGAATGGTGAACTAACAGTACCACAATACTATGGAAGATATTCAATTTAAAAAAAATCCCTAGTATGCACTACATCTACACATATAAATATACATTATTGGATACATTAACAGCATTAATATTTTTAAATATTTGTTATTTTTCTAAGTTTTGTTTTTTGTGTTTTGAGTTTATTCTGACCCACTTTTCACAAAAAAAAAGAATGATGATTATATCATAAAACTCTTTATTAATCTTATAACTTACTGTATTCTGACATCATGCTTTCATTAATTTTCAAACATGATTTGTAAATTGTTTTAAAGCATTTACTACAATGAAAAAAAAATGTTACGGTGACGGTAGCTGAGCAGTGATGGAAGAGGAAAGGAGGAGCCGATGGCATTGTTCATTGAAAGTCTCGGTCCTGTCATTCATAGAGCTCTCCCTGTGATATGAGATGTCACAGCTTATAAAGGCTCCACACACATCGCTGACAGCTCTGGAATAGTTGGTTTAACACTTACAATTTAAATGTTAATTTCACAAAAAAAGACAAAAGTCATGAAGTTTGAATATAAAAAGAGCATTTAACAAATACTCAATATTTTTAAGCAAAAATGAGTTTTACCATTTCATCACAAACTTCAGGAAATAACTATTAGTCAGGTCAAAAACAATGTTTTTTAGTGCGTTCCTGATGCAGGTTAGTTTAATAAATCATTTATAATACATTTATAATTTGGAACAGCACATGCAGCAGGTTTAGAGATTGAGAGTGAGCTACAGGAAGCAAGTGCACAGCATTTACTTCAGACCGCCCGAGTATTTTCAATGTTAATTTAAAGGAATGCATAAATGAAGCGGGGGGCACAGTGGCTTAGTTGTTAGCATGTTCACCAATCAGAGCTGGAGATCCAGGTTCGAAGCTAGATCTGGGTGAAGTTTCCATGTTCTCCCCTAGACTGCGTGGGTTTCCTCCGGGTTCTCCAAAAACATGGCTTTAAGGTAAAATGAATGCTCTAAATTGCCCTGTATAGTGTGTGTTTGTGTGTGTGGCTGTGTGAGTGAGTAAGTGTGCCTAGTGATGGATTGGCGCCATGTCTTGGGTGTATCTGCCAAGCGCCTGAGACGTTCTCCCCTAGATGGACATGGGGAACCCCACCGCGACTCTAGTACAGGATTAAGTGAAAGATAATAAGTCGTTATAAGTTGACCTCCCTGATATATGGGTGCAGAGACATGGGACGGATTTCCTGTGACCTTAACCCTGGAACTTTTAAAGTACATTTAAAATACTTGTGCTGTTTGGTGTAAATGCCATGCCCTTGCTTCCTGTAGCTCGTTGTTGATCTCTTTACATGGCATGTGCTGAAATAACCTGAAAATAAATGGTGCACAGGTTCACCAAGCAAAACCACGTCAGGTGCGTTAATTAAGTCCATTACATAGCCGTCTCCATAAGCACCACTGTGCTCCTGCCACACTCATGCTGCAGCGAGACGCAATCAATGCACTAGTGTTGATAAAAACCATTCCATTTTTAGTGGCAATGTACTAGAAAAATTGTAGGTTTGTGCTTTACACTTTTGGGGCTTACATTCTTTATTTTTTGTATTTCTCAGGCACTGGGAGCAGTGTGCACCACAAGTGTAATAGTGCCAAACATCGTATTATTTCTCCTAAAGTGGATCCCCGCACTGGTGGCTATAGCAGTGGTCACTCAGAATTACAAAACAGTGATGTGTCAGAAGGCAAAACAGAACACAATCACAGTGGGGGGAAAATTGGAACAGGGGGTTCAACAGGAGGCATAGCACGGGAGAAACGAAATGGAAAAGTTCACAAGCCTACCCTACTACACCAGAATAGCACAGAAGTATCATCCACCAATCAGGTCGAAGTCCCAGACACAACACAAAGCTCACCTGTGTCTATTAGTAGTGGTCTGAACTCAGACCCAGACATGGCTGACAGCCCCGCCATTACAGGGATGGGTCATGTTCCCTCAGTAATGGGAAGCCTTTCACAAAACATGTTCATGTCAGAAGTAGCAGGAGATCCGGTCTACAGTATGTCTCCTACTGGTAGTGCTAATGCTCATATGATGGGCTCTGATGGCACGCCCCATGGTTTGGTGCTCACGGTCAACTCTGATAGCCACAAGTTTGCCTTTCCTGGTAGCGGAGGCGCAGATGCAGTAACTCCAGGGGACACAGATGGACTCTCCATGCTCTCTGCGGCCGGCGTCTCAGAGGAGCTTGTTCTCTCCAGCAGTCTAGACGCAAATAATATAAAGCTACCTGAAACCACTGTTAACTTTGACCCTGACTGCTTCCTAAATAATCCAAAGCAGGGGCAAACTTATGGAGGTAGTGGTCTGAAGCAGGAAAATGGTTCCTCCAGTGGCTCTCCCTCTTCTGTTGTCTGCACAAATGGCCTGCAACATTCTCCATCTATGTCAAACTCTAGTTTTGGCTTTGCCTCTGATCTCATTAAAAACATAAAAACCGAAGACACATCATTTGAGCAACAGCTGGCCAAAGAAAGTGGGTACCACGTGGGAACTGTAGTAAACTGTAGTTTAGCCAATGGTTCAGCCTCTCAGGCCCCACTCACTTTGACACCTGCAGGTTCACTGTTACCCTCTGGTGGGGGTCTAAGTCCAAGCACTACCCTAGAGCAGATGGACTTTAGTGCCATTGACTCAAAGACAAGCTTTTCTTCCACTACAATGGGTTATGACCAGGCCATCACTAACACTCATCTGGCCCACCATTCCCCAAGCTTCTTCTTACAGGACGCACCACAGTCCAGCCAGAACCAGCAAAACCGGCAGACCCCAGGTCAGAAGAGCCTTTTGGAGCACAACAGCCATGATAGAAGCTACATGAGCTTACAGGTTGTCAAAACTGATTCTTCTGGAACAAACGGCAACCTCCACCACCACCATGGCCACCAGAGCCAACACAGACCCAAATGCAATGGAAGTACAGCCACAGAGAACCCCGGACCACTTCATCTGTTACAGTATGCCGGAAGATTTGCCGACATGGGGCATGATGAGGTAGTTGGTCAAGATCAACCTGGAAATACAGCTACTGGCCCGTCTGCCACTTCTGAGGCCAAGGCAGACAATTTACTTAAATCTGGGGATCCTCTGCAGTCTTGTACGGGAAACAACACAGATGGAAGGGAATCTGAACAATATCTACAGACAAGCACAGAAAATGGAGTAGGAACTGAAACTGTAACTATTGTGAATGGGAATGTAAATGAGAGTGTTAATGATAACAGGCACCAGCAGTTGCAGCCTCTTCTTCAAGGGACTGGGCTGGTACAAGGCCTTTATAACTCAGTGAGTTCTCACCAGACTCTGAGTGAAGCTGGTGCAGCTGGTACTGGTGGTACAAGCATGGAAATCAGCCTGGATCACTTTGACATCTCTTTCGGCAATCAGTTCTCTGACCTCATTAATGACTTTATCTCAGTGGATGGGGGTGCTGTGGGATCTAGTGGAGCACTCTATGCTCAGCAGTTGATGGCACCACCTGGCCCAGATGGCCAGGCAGCCTCAGGATGCAATCAACAGGGACGGGAAGATAGGGCCAACAGAGCTGCAGGATACAGTACTTCTGACCTCTGTCTTCAACACTGCTGTAGCCCTGAGACGATGGGAGGGGGAACAGCTAGTGCTGGAACTCCAGACGAACCAGGCACACTTTCCTATATGCATGTAGCTGAGGTTGTTTCAGCAGCAGTGGCCCAGGGTACACTAAGTATGCTACAGGCCACAGGGAGACTCTTCATGGTAACCGATTACTCACCAGAGTGGTCCTACCCAGAGGTGAGTTAAATTTACAGGTGACTGAATTTTTACTGTTTTACATCAATTAAACAGATATAACACGATATATGCACTTCACAAGCAAAATATTTAAGCTCTCTCAAGCTTTATACCAGTCTGTGTCATTCAAAAAAATAACTCTAAATAATCATTTTAAAGTATTTAAGATTTTAAAGTATTTTTAATAATAGTATTAATTTATGTTGGCTTTAATTAATAAACAGTAGCTTCTTCTAAAAAGCAATGCTTTGGGAAAGAGATTGCAATGTGAAAATGTCGGCTACCTTGTAAGACATTATAAAAAGTAGACTTTTCCAGCTAATAACTTTTTGGAGGTGTAGTTCTTGGTTCAACTGTCCAACATCATATAGTTTGTGCACTTGTCAGTTCTTCATCTTAGTGTAAGGTGAACAAATATGTAAAGGACAAACAATATGGTGAAACATTCAGAGTCCACTAGTTTGTGTATATTATGGAGGAGGGGTTTGCAATAAATATTTAAAGATTGCACATAGTTAAAAAGTACTTATTTCCCTTACAGCTACTTTACATGAGCTAAACTACAGATTTGTGAATGGAAATCATAGTGGTATGAGTGCAATCATAAGGAGTGGCTACAAAATTCTGTAATTTAAACATTTTTACTTAAATTGATGATTTGATGTATAAATGTAAAATAATGCATTCTTAATATTTGTCTCTTACTTTTTCCAACAAAATAATATAAAATATCATCAATTAACCAATTAATTATTAAAGCGTGTGTGCCTAATAATGAGAGGTGGTGTTACCTAGCTACTAACATTTGGTGCACAAATAATTTGTTTTAAATTCCAAAATGAAAATCTATTGTCAACTGCTGTTACAGCCCTATTCTACAAAGGTACTTAAATACACGTGTCTTTAGGTGACAAAATTATACATAGAGGAGGAGAGCAGGCTTGTACGAAACCTTTGGACAGCCCTGATTAAACAACTTGTTGACACGTTTTTTTGTGTTATAAATATGAAGAAATATAATGTCACAAAATTTTCTGAAAATCATAATTTTCATTCACTTAATTCATTACCTTTTGCTTAATCGTGTACTAGGGTCACGGTGCCATGCCCATTCAGGGGAAAACGTTTCGGACGTTTAGCAGATACACCCAGGACAGGGCGCCAATCCATAGCTGGGCACACTCACTCACTCACACAGCCACATACACAAACACACTGTAAGGGGCAATTTAGAGCATTCATTTTACCTTGAATCCAAGTTTTTGGACTGTGGGAGGAAACCGGAGAACCCGGAGGAAACCCACGCAGTCACATCCCCAGCGCTGAGAGGCTTGTAATCATCATTTTATTTAACATAAGGAAATAAAAGGTTATGTTTTAATTGTTTAATTTAGAAATTTAGTAAATAATTTTCACTGTATATTAAAATATGAGTAGATGTTAAGTTTTGTTTGCCCTGTTCAGCAAAAGTTCAAGTAATATATTTATATTGCGCTCACAATGGTGCGTTGTCCCAAAGCAGCTTTACTGATACGCTGATAAAGCTTTACTTTAGTGATATGAACCTAAACTCCCAAAGAGGTTGCAAGAAACAATGGTACCAGGAAAAAACACTGGCCACTTATGTTGCAAGAGAGGACCAAGGCTCAGTGGGGGAATCGTTCTCCTTGCGGGGCCAGGCGGCAGCAACAGTGTAGGACACCCATGTCCAT
This sequence comes from Xyliphius kryptos, assembly GCA_025769995.1. Lineage (NCBI taxonomy): Eukaryota > Metazoa > Chordata > Actinopteri > Siluriformes > Aspredinidae > Xyliphius > Xyliphius kryptos. The sequence goes on along the minus strand of JAOUQT010000016.1, from coordinate 3,437,296 downwards.
ATTGTTTAGAAATGAGGTGTCCATATTTAACAAGTGAAAAAATTAACTAAACTATATAAGTCCATTGAGTCCATCCTCCAGGACTGCGAAACTATCTGCAACACAGTCAGTCCATCAGTAGTCCAGGTTTCAATCCCATAATCGTCGTACCTGCAGTGCTCCAGCAGTGCCATGGACCAATAGCTGACAGCACGAAACAACACCTCAAAAAACAGACAAAAAAAGCAGTTACAGTTAAAACAAACAGTAATTATGTAAGAAATCGCTACACAGTGCAGCATGTGGCTCCGGCATAACTGACTAGAGCAGCAGAACTGATAGGAGCCGATAGTGCAGACTTTACTAAGTCGAGAGGGCTCCCTGGAATAGCATTATTTTAGCGCCATGCCCTCTACTTATGATGAGCAGCGTGAAAAGGGGAAATGCCAGCAGAGACCATCCCAAATCACCAACCAAACACAGTCAAACCTGAGATCTACACCTTTATCTACAGGGAATTCTTTGAATGCTAAAGTAAATCAATGTGTTTTTAATCTACTTTTAAAGATTGATAGTGATTCAGAATCACAAAAAGTAACTGGAAGGCTATTCCAAAGTTGAGAAGCCTTGTGGAGAACGGCACACCAGCAGTAACTTTATTAATTCTAGGAACTAAAAGTAAACCAGGACCTTGAGAGCAGAACCCACATGTTGGTTGAAGTTTCCGCAGATACTGTGGAGCCTGATAATGTAGAATTTTGAATGTTATTAATAACCGGTAGCCAGGGCAAGTTTGATAACAAAGGGCTGATATGATCAAACTTTCTGGTTCTACTTACAACTCTGTCTGCAGTATTTTGAACAAGTT
>JAOUQT010000016.1:3404195-3418521 GCA_025769995.1 Xyliphius kryptos | reverse complement strand
GTGTGTGTGTGTGTGTGTGTGTGTGTGTGTGTGTGTGTGTGTGTGTGTGTGTGTGTGTGTGTGTGTGTGTGTAGGGCCCTTTATAATGACCCCCACACCCCCAATCCTGGTCTTAGCCCAGGAGGTTTTCCAATATGTGATGGACCATTTGAAAAGGCCGTACTGCCCTCGTCTGCTGATTGGAGTGAGTTTTTGAATGCTTCCAACAGCAAGATGGAGCGAGATTTGTCCCAGCTCACCTTGAATGACCTAGAGCAGAGAGAGCTCTACGAAGCTGCTCGACTGGTGCAATGTGCATTCCGGAAGTACAAGGTACACAGCAGAACTTGGGTCTTTAAATACAATTATACCGCACAGTATTTTTGCCTTAACTGTGCCAGCAGTTTATAGGTACTTTTTGCCTCCTCCTTGTTATGTTATGACAGCAGCACATAGAGCTGTGTTGTTTCCGCATGAAAAGGTGGTCGAAGCCGTGCATGGCTTGTCTTATATGAGTGAATGCACTGCCCTCATGAGGTGTGTAGATTCTCATTGCTTACTGTAATAACATTCCAGCGTTTTCACAGGTTTTTGCACCTGCTTTCTTTCTGCTGCTCTTTATCTCTCTTTCTCTTTCTTACATACTTCACTTTCTTCGTCCTGGGTGGTGGTATAGTGCCAGTCTTTGCCTCCAGCAGTAATCAGCTTAATCTTCTACTTTGCTTTTCCACAGGAACGACCACTGCGAGAGCAGCAGGAAGTAGCAGCTGCTGTCATCCAACGTTGTTATAGGAAATACAAACAGGTAGGATAATCTTCATAAAGCTGGCCTACATGCACAAATTTTACCACTATGTAAAAAAATACTCTAAGTACATCATAATAAGATGAGTGCACTGTCTGAGACATGTCTGGTATATGACAGGGGTTCTCAACAGTTCTCAGCCCAAAAGCCAAATTTTCTCATGGTGATGAAGTTCCCACTTTTATGGACAAAAATCAAACAAATTCATTTAAAATTTGTTTTTTCATTTAACAAATATAAATCCAGTTAATTTGTTCTCCAAAATACATTTAAAAAACAATGTATTGTTTAATACTGAAAATGAAAACAAAGAAACTATTTATTTAAAAAAAGAAATAAATATTTAACAAAATGGCAGTCACATTTTTTGATTGATACAAATTAATAATAAATTGGAAATTTCAATCTCTATTTTGTAAGTGCATTACCGCCTCTCCATACAGTAGCTTTTTTATTGCATCCTTTTCCCCCCCCAACATTGGAATTTCTAATAAACGACTTTCCGTGCATGCAGGCGATTTCAGCGATTTTAATCGAGATTTTTAATGATTTTTTTTCTTCCCATGATGGAACTAAAGGTAAAGTGTTAACTTCAATTTCACTTATGGAAAACTTAATGGGAGCATTGCTACTTGTCCATGTTGTGATCGCATTGATTAACCCAGAATTGTCCGTGACCAACTTTTGAGAACCGCTGTTATATGATGATAATAATAATTTACATAAGCAGCTACAACAGTTACAACACCCCTGTTCTGTTAATGTAGCTGCAGTTGGTCACAATATACCCATGAAAATGCTTTATTTGACATTTTGACTATGTACATGAAAAAAGACTATGTGTAGGATTTCTTTTTCCCTTCCTATTTTTACTCCCTTCCTTCCTGTTTGACACCGTGATAAAAATCAAATACTGAAAAAACTTCAATTCCATCTATTTCTAATTTTAGACTGTTTTTCTATTCTTTTTCAAGCTAACATGGATAGCCTTGAAGGTAACATGTCTGTTTAGAGGACTCTGATTCTCAATGTATGTTCACATTCTTAGTCCCTCTAACTTTATTTCTCACTGCTCTGTGGCAGTATGCACTTTATAAGAAGATGACACAGGCCGCCATCCTTATACAGAATAAGTTCCGAAGTTACCATGAGCAGAAAAAGTTCCAGCAGAGTAGGCGGGCAGCCATGCTCATCCAGCAATACTATAGAAACTACAGAGAGTTCCGTCATCTCCGGCCTCACAGACACTGCACCTCGTCTACACTGCTTCAGCACAAGCTTAGGTACCTCATTTTTTTCTAACACTTACAGTATTCTGACAAATAAAATCATGTCTGTTTCAGATGCAACACAATTTACTTCCTCCAAGCCATTTCTGACACTCATTGTCTTTAAAGCTTAATGGTCTTTTTTTTTGTTTCTCGCCAGCGGCACGATAAAAGTTCATTGACACACCCACTCACAAGCTGTTAATTTTTCAATCTAGTAGCTGCTCCAGTTACACATGGGCTTAAACAGACTAAATATTTAGGATCTGAATTTAAGGGCAACTGCTTTCAATGTTTGCAATCACATATACATTTCCACTGGCTACTGACCAGTCAAGTTTAAGTTTTCAGCGCTGGTGTAAAAGAGGCTTGTCTGTTTTTTCCTATGTTGATTATTTGCAATATGTGAATATAGATTATGATATATGATATACTACTTTAAAATGAATAAAAATGGTGGTGTAATTGTAATACTGCTTTACCTCACCTATTAAACATTGTGTACTAAAATACAAATATATAATGAACATTAATGCTAGTGGCTTGACTTATAGTTGAATATTCAGGCCAACAGAGACGATGGGGTGTTTAAAAATTCCAGCAGCACTTATATGAGTGCAACAGACAATATCATATACAGCTCTGGAAAAAATTAAGAGACCACTGCAAAATTACAAGTTTCTTTTATTTTAAGATAAGATAAGACTTAATTGATCCCTTTGTGAGCGTTCCCTCTGGGAAATTAAGATTCCAGCATCAAGATGACAGAGTACACACAGAATAGACATAGAAGTTAAAAATAGAAAAATAAAGAATGTATGTTTTAAATAATATATGATGTGTAAAAGTGTGGTGGGATTTTTAATTATAAAATCTTGCACACAGTCAGAGTATTGCACCTTATTGTTTTGTGTTGTGGTCAGGTTACTGTTTCTTCCCATCCTCTGTCCTCCTGTTACCCCTCCTCTCCCCAAGAGAGTAGTTGTTCAATCTAATGGCATGAGACACAAAGGACTGTTTTAGTCTGTAGGTCCTGCACTTGGGAATTTTACACTTTATAGGTATACACTACGTTGCCAAAAGTATTTGCTCACCCATCCAAATTATCAGAATAAGGTGTTCCAATCACTTCCATAATTGGAAGGTGTATAAAATCAAGCAGCTAGGGATGCAGACTGTTTTTACAAACATTTGTGAAAGAATGGGTCGCTCTCAGGAGCTGAATTCCAGCGTGGAACTGTAATAGGATGCCACAATTCCAGTCGTGAAATTTCCTTGCTTCTAAATATTCCACAGGCAACTGCAAGCTGTATTATGAGAAAACGGAAATGTTTGGGAACAACAGCAACTCAGCCACAAAGTGGTAGGACATGTAAACTGACAGAGCGAGGTCAGCAGATGCTGACACGCATATTGCGAAGAGGTTGCCAACTTTCTGCAATCACTAGTCAATCACTACAGAACCCCAAACTTCATATGGCCTTCAGATTAGCTTAAGAACAGTGTGCAGAGAGCTTCCTGGAATGGGTTTCCATGGTCAAGCAGCTGCATCCAAGCCATACATCATTAAAGGGCAATGCAAAGCGTCGGAAGCAGTAGTGTAAAGCACACCACCTATAGAGCAGTAAAGACACGTTCTCTGGAGTGACGCATCGCTCTCCTCCAGCAGTCAATTTGATGGAAGAGTCTGGGTTTGGCGGCTGCTGGCAGACTTCATTATGCCAAGTGTAAAGTTTCGTGGAGGGGGGATTAAGGTATGGGGTTGTTTTTTAGGAGCTAGGCATGGCTCCTTAGTTCCAGTAAAAGGAACTCAAAAATCTTCAGCATACCAAGACATTTTGGACAATTCCATGCTCTTAGCTTTGTGGGAACAGTTTAGAGCTGACACCTTTCTCTTCCAATATGACTGTGCACCAGTGCACAAAGCAAGGTCCATAAAGACATGGATGACTGAGTTTGGTGTGGAAATTCGAGAAGTTCAGCTTTGTTTAATGACTTGTGAGTATCCATTTTCCTCTTGATTACAAAGGCAATCAAAGGCGAAATCAAAGCCAAAGAACACTTCTTAACTTAATTATGGAGGGCATTGTATATATTATACTGAAACTGTCAAAAAGTGCCCTAATCAGCTTGGTCTAAGCTCATAACTTCTGCTTTTGCAAAGACAAAAGTCTTGTCATGTCTTTATATGATTCAAGCAATCACAGATTAAAGCATTACCTAAAGCTATTCATGTTTTTTCACGCACATTCTCAAATATTTAAAAAAAAGGACACCAGCACACCAGACTTTCGTGTAAAGTGCAACCTGACCTCTGAAAACATTTCAAAGATTCAACTGCCAAACAAAGTGCTAATCATAAAATCTTTGAAGACCAAGTGTGCTGCTGAGATGGCAGACATCTTTAATGTGTCTAAACGTCAAGTGGAGAGGATGAGAAAAATATTACAAGAAACTGGTGATGTTCATGACCAGACCAGGTCAGGCAGACCCCTTAAGACAACTGTTTGAGAGGACTGTTTGTTGCTTCGACTGTTTGTTGCTTCAATCACATTTAATGACCAAGTTATGCAGAAATCCAAGTAATCCAATAGGGCTCACATACTATTTCTTGCAACTGTATAAATTGGAGCCTTTGTGACCATTTGATTCGTGATCGATCCTTTTAAGCCAACAATTTAATTATTTTCTATACTTTAAAAATTTCCCACAATTCGATCCGATCGAAATTAGATTCAATACTCAATATTTTTTTAGATTAAATCTATTTAATTTCAAATAAATCATTAAGAAAGTATTTTGCCTTTTATTGAGATACAAAAACAGTATTCTATTCAAACAATGTTAATCACAATAGCAGTTGTGATTAATGCATGGTAAATAAAGCACTTTATAAAAAGTGTCAAATAAATTGAAATAGGATAAATTGTCTAATGATTATACTGTGCAGGTAGGTGAGTCTATTTAGTATTAAATAAAGACTACAAAATTAAAACTGAAACATGTTTAATCTAGAAAATGTGTATATTTATACACTGTATTGCTAAAAGTATTCACTCACCTGCTTTGACTCACATATGAGTTTAAGGGACATCCCTTTCCTAATCCATAGAGTTTAATATGACGTTGGTCCACCCTTTGCAGCTAGAACAGCTTCAACTCGTCTGGAAAGGCGGTCCACAAGGTTTAGGAGTGTGTTCATAGGAATTTTTCATCATTCTTCCAGAAGCGCGTTTGTGAGGTCACACACTGATATTGGATGAGAATTCCTGGCTCTCCAATATCAACTTGTTTTTCAGCTCCTGAAAAACAACCCCACACCATAATCCCCCCGCCACGAAACTTTACACTTGGCATAATGCAGTCAGACAATTACCATTCTTCTGGCAACCACCAAACCCAGACTTGTGCATCAAATTTCCAGATGAAAAAGCACTATTTCACTGCTCTAAAGTCCAGTGCCGGCGTGCTTTACACCATTGAATCCGAACGCTTTGCATTGTATTTGGTAATGTCTGGCTTGGATGCAGCTGCTCGACCATGGAAACCCATTCCAGAATGCTCTCTGCTCACTGTTCTTGAGCTAATCTGAAGGCCACATGAAGTTTGGAGTTCTGTAGTGATTGACTGCAGAAAGTTGGCAACCTTTATGCACTTCTGCATCCGTTGACCCCGCTCAATCAGTTTACAGGGCCTACCACTTTGTGGCTGAGTCGCTGTCATTCCCAAACACTTGAATTTTCTTGTAATACAGCTGACATTTGACTAGAATTTTTTGGGGCAAGGAAATTTCACGCCAAGGATTTGTTGCACAGGTCCTATTACAGTTCCATGCAGAATATAGGGAGCAATTCGGCTACATCAGCCAGTCAATCTATATAAGAAGATTATTTGGTTGGTATTAATGTCTGTGTTGTCAATGTTTTTACTTAGCAGTCTTTGGTAAACAGTCGATTACTGTTTAGGATTATTACAGTTTACATTTTAATTGAGGAATGTTTCTGGTATTTTTATTTCAGTAATAGTTTGCTCAGTAAAAGGCAAGACCAGGCTGCCCGCAAGATTATGAGATTTCTTCGCCGGTGTCGCCACAGGTGAGCCTTTTAGTCCCATTGCACTCTAGTGGCATCAAACTGAACTGCTTGTTTCACATGCCCATATGTTCACAATAGGATTAACTGAAATGTGGTTAAAACCTCTTTCTGCACTAGATGTACTGATCTAACAGCATGCATTCTTGCTGTTTATTTTTTTTTGCACAACTAGAGGCACATTTAATAGCATCAAAAAACTGAATATCAATCACTCCCTTTTTCACTTAGTCATTACTCCTTGTCTTCTTACCTCCCTCAAGCTACATAATGTGTGCTAATAGCTGTGGTATTGTTTTGCTGTTAATGCAAAGCCCTATGATGGACCATAGACTGTTCAAGCGGGTGAGTGCAAACGCAGCATTTCAGGCCGTTCTATACCTTTTTGAATTCTCTTCACTACTTCTTCGCTCTTGGATCATACACATTTCTCAATCCATGTTCTCAATTTGTTTCATTGTTGCCTGATGCCTGCTTGCATGAAACCCAAGAGGATTAAGAGACACAGAATGAGAATTGTAACTCTCTGTAAAAGCACTCACTGCACTACACAAGCATCCTTTTCAGATTCACAAGCATGTTGAAGTTCCATTACAGAAGGGCATGTAGGCTGTCCTGCTAGTTTACTTGTTTTCTATGGAGTATCTCATGAGTAAAGTTATGACTAAAAGTGTTCAAGTGTAAACTGTCACAAAACTACCTAAATTGTCAGTTGACGTATCAATTAAAAATAGTAATGTGTCTGTCTCCTAAGTGTACAATTATAAGTGTGCAGTTTAGTTGAAGTGCTTTTACAATCATAATAAAGAAATGCATTTTCAAACTATCTAGAAAATATGAATATAAGTTTAAGTTGGTGGACCTTTAGATTAGTTTCAAAAACTGGTTATGCTTAACTTAGGACAATTTTGAAAATCAATTCATAATGTAATATTTTTTTTTGTTATTTAGAGACAATGGGTGTAACAGTACACAACATTCATACTTCTGTTCATACAGTGTGGTATGGACCTCACAGTTCTGTACGAACTCGGTTTGGGGAGGGATTTTTTATTGTCGAGTGCTTTTATTAAATACATAAAACCAGAGTCCTTCACTACAGCATATGGATCATGTTGCAGATCACTACTCGTGGATTCTCTCTATATATATTTAGGCATTTTATGCCAAATTTCCATAAGTTTAAGAGTTTAGAAAATGTTTGATAGCATATGAACTGTTAATATGAATGCAGAAGGGTTTATGAAGCCCTAAACATATAAATAATATAATTTCTGGTCCCTGGAACGTTAACTCGTGCGATATGTGTGAGATTAATGCTCATTGCTTCAGTAATGGAAGTGCTTGTGCAAATTACAGGGACCCAAAATCCATGTATCGTTTCCACTTGCGGTCCATGCTCCACCTCTAAACTGAGCTACACTTAGCATGGCATGCCTATATGTGTTTATAGCTAAGGTGTAAATCGGCTCGGGTGTAGAGCTTGCCTCTTAATTTTAGTTCCACCTTGTGTTTTTTTGGTCTGAGTTCTGTACTGTTTTATTCTGCGTGCGAAAGTGCATTTTGAACTGTTTGGCCTGTACAAAACAGTTTGTGATGAATACGATGTACTGTTACACCCCTAATAGAGACTATTTAAAACTATTTTGTGCTGTATATACAGTGTAGCGTGCCACTGCTACTGACAATAATATTGACAGATTTTCTGGAAAGTTGCATTTAAGATGCCATAAGCCAAAAAAACATTTAACCGTTTCAAAAATAGTCAAATATAAGTTAAAATAGAATGCAGTGATGTATAACTTATAAGCTTAATAATTTATCATTAAGCATCATATAAGACATTTTCTTTATTTTTTTTAAATAGACATGCTTGCTTTAAATTTAAAACATACTTCAGGGCTAAAGCACAGTGTAACGCGGTGGCGTTGGGGGGGCGTGGCGGAGCCTCGGCGCTGATCAGGGTTGATTAGCGCACCTGAAGCGGCTTTGCCGAACGACTGTGTGCCCCCATATAAGCTGCACAACGGAGTTGGTGGGACAGAGGACCCAGCACAGCTACCACAAGAACTGTAAACGCTCAGGATTCTGTATGTAGTCGTGTTGGGTCATAAAATAAAACCAGTTCCATGTGTTACACTCCTGTCTCCGGTCCTCATCCTTAACACCCCACGACACACAGGTTCCATACAACTTAGTATTATTTACAGTTAAAAGGAAAGCATTTGTTATCTGTTTTGCTGATATTTTCAACATTTTTGGAAAGAAAAGTAGCATAGTCTTTCTGTAAACAGGCCTATTATTACATTCAAACAGTAAATACATTACTGTATTTTTACACTTTTCTACACATCGTATGCATTGATGAATTTTATTAATATACTATTATTTGCTTATTAGCATACAAAAACTAGAGTTAGATAAAGTATATAATAATAAAATAAAAGGTTTAATATACAAGTTGAGTTGAATTTATCAAGTCATGGATTCTGTAAGTTACTCCGGATAACAGAATCTACCAAGAAATGTATGAATGGATTAAATGTAAATGGATTTAATTTTTATATAAAGATCTATGATTATAATAACACTGCAACTTTTCATATGCAATGCAAATAGGTTTTGTCAGAATACTTTATTTGTGCTACATAAACTTAAAGTAAAAATCAAAGTTTTAAAAGAAGTGTTTTTTTTATGTGACACATCTCAGTATGTTCTGAACTAAAACATGTTTGAAAATGTAATGTAATAGATGCATTAGATAACTGTGGTAAGCTGTGTTTTTTATTTTTTTAAGTGATTAATCGTTTCCTGTTGTTTTTCTACAGAGTGAGAGAGCAGAGAAAGGCCAGGGAACATGAGAGTATCCAAAAGAGCCCCCTCACAATGTGATCACCCTCTCCAGACCTTATTTTCCTTTTTTTTTTTTAACAGACTTTTTACAAGAAGAAAAAAAACGAAACATGAAGGAAGACTACAGCTCTTTCACCATATAATGTGACTGACATCTGCTACTATACAGCACCACTTTTCATATCGATTTATTGCTTCTGTCTGTCATGATGAGGGACATTTTTAGAGGACTAAAAGCTCTAACAAGAAGGAACATGCGCTGCATAGTATATTTTGCACTTCTTCACAACTTGATTTTGGGTTTTTGGAATGAAATTGTTGAAAAAGGAATGTATGCTGGAAAAGGACTTAAGCTGTCCTACTCTTCTGAAAATCACAAAAGCAAGATAAGAATTTGTGAAACCCAGTAGTGGGATGGTACAAATTTGATATTTAGATTTCCTGTGAATCATGTTTTGTTTTTTAAAACAAATGTTGATAATTGAAGACAAATTTTTGCACATTCTATAGTTCCCAACTAGTACAAAGAAAAGATTTCATATAGCTGTCTTCTATTATACTGAATTAAATGACACAGCCTATGAATGTAGGGGAGGGCGCATTAGGCTAAATTAAAAAAAAAAGTATTTATGTTATTATTTATTTTATTGTAATACATGCCTGAATTAGCTCAGTGTTTGTCACACTGGACTGGGACCTTACCTGGCGCCTGTAGTAATGAGCAAAATGCAATGCATTGCGAACATGAAAACCACTGTGTGTCTGGCTGAAAATTTTTTTTATCTGTTAGTTTTAACCCCATGAATGTAATACAGAATCCAATAATATTACTACAGGCCAACGTGCATAGGATATTTAGTTGTGAATGTTTTTATTAGCATTTCATAATTATAATTGGTAATTCATGATGCACTTGTTCTGTATAATGAACTTTTTTTGGCTCATTACATTTTTAAAGGGGGCTCACATACATTGCCTTGATATGTTTATTAAATTCTTTGACGACTCTCTAAGCTAGAGATTAGAACATCCATATTTTTACAAATTGAATTGTTTCTGTACATAAGGACGGTTGCTGGTCAGGTGTAAAGGAAAAAACATGTATCCAAAAAGGACTGTATTAAAAACACTTTATTCATCAAAAGGGGTCAACACAGGTCTAAGCCAAATTATGAATATTTGTATAGCTTTGTTTGAATGCCTAATGAGTATGGTTGTTTTGTCTGTATATATTGTAAATATCTGGGTTAAGCTGTGCATGAAAATCAAAGATACAAAAAAGCTGTTTTAAAAAAGCATTATTGGCTATGCTCTGTACTACAATATAGAAGTATTTCCTTTTACTTGAATGTTCTTCAGAAGAACATTTTGCTACAGCATGACTTACAGCAAATATGAAAAATATTGTATTTAAAAGGTAGATGAAGACAGCGTACTCCATAGACAAAAAGTTCTGTTTACATCTCTTTGTTTCTGGGCTACCAACAGTTGTTTAGCCTCTGGTGCCAATTAATGTGAATGCTACTGCTGAATTAGAATAACTGTCTGTCTTATCAGATTTCATCCCCACAGTATGAAGAACCCAAAAAGTGCCAGAGATACAGTATGATAAGTAGCCTTTTACAGTAGTGTCACAAATGTCTCTTTCTAACTAACTTTACATTGTTTTATTTGTTTTTACATTTTTGTAGTAAATTGTCCTATTAAGTAAACACCAACAGATGAATTTGGCCACTAAATGAGCAAACATCGACCAGCCCTATGCTTATGATTGAATCGGTGCTTCCTCTTTAAATTGTTACATGAGAGACTAGCAAAGTGTTTTGTGTATGGTGTGTCTGCTGAAGGACAACTTGGTGCTGTAACAGTGGTGTTTAAGAGATACCAAAAGTTGAAACGCAAAAAAAAGTATTCTTTATCATGCTTTCTGGTGGCTTTGAAAAAGCATCACTATATGTTTCTGAGTTAGGCCAACTACAAAGTAACATTTAGCTTCCTTACGATATACGATAATGTCACAGCTAATTTTAATGTATCGTTGGCCTTTATTTATGTCCTCTTGTTTACAAGTGTGTGTAAAGTTTGGTTTTCTGTTTAGTATGTTTTGGAGCAGTATGTTTAACTTTGCATGTTAAGTGTTAATGTGGGAAGTGCCTAATCATGTTTTCATTGCAGCAGACTTCACTTAGCATGCAATGTAAAAAAGAGACATATTGACCCGAACAATGAATGGGTTGTTAGATTATGTGAAGGTGATACCATTTTCTGCTGTTCTAAGACTATCCAATGTAGGTTTTTTTTACATCATCATACATGACTGTTTTACCTTTGAAATCTCTTTGGAGTCAGTTAAACACTTATGGATTGCCTCAACTGTCATTTGGCCGTTGACCTTACAGTCAGTAGGTTCACCCATTTACTCACTTACATTTTTAGTCATTCAATATGGAAACAGTTTTAGTTTGTTGCACTACTGAGGCAACCTGAAGGCCTTTTACTAATTGCATGGAAAACATTGATAATTGGGTGATCGAAACACTCGAAGCATGCTTATTTTTGTAGAATTGTCAGGTAGACATGGTAAAGAAATAATGTTCTATAAAACTATGTTGGTTAAGTAACTTATAGAGGTCAACTAGGAAATCCAACTAAAGCAACCACTACAGATATAGCGATTGGACGGTACTCACATGCTGTGGTGGCATATCTTTCTCAAACGAGGTTCAGTTTCTAGTTGTTTCCATCAATTTCATTTGTTTCACTTTGATTAATATCTCATCTTCCAGACTTTTTACACTCTTTACATCCATATTCCCTCAACAGTACTGTGTTCATATAGAACCATGTCAGAAGTATCTGTTGTACTTGCAGGCAGTTGATAACATCAATCTCACGAGTAAGTCTCTTAGCATAGTAAAGATTTCGTCTCACTTTTGTATTTTTACTCAGGGTGCCAAATCTGGGTAGGGGGAATTGGAGCAGATCACTGGAGGATCAGCTGCTGCTTACTTGGAAAATGAGCCAGACCTTAGTTTTGATCAGATTACTGTGATTTTGATTATTTCATGTTCATGTTTATCATACTGGCTTAGTCCTTATACCACGAACATGACCTTTGTCAGTGAAGTGGTCACGCTGTTATTCTATTCCACAGTAGACAGAGAGGTTAGAGCTAGCACAAGGTAACTGCTATTGGTATGAGCATCAGTCCTGCATGTACTTACATTTCAGACTGAATCACTGCCTTCGACAGACAATGAAGTAAGAATGAACGTCCTCCTTCAGTGAGTCATTGACCTTATTTCCAATGTAACAATCTTGTCTGTCACCTTCTTATGTGCTCTGTATTACATAGAGTGCTCGAGAAATGTCATAATAAACATTGTTCTAAAATAGTGAGGATTTTCCTAAAGGCATATTGGGGGCATAGTGCATTATAGTATAGACTATAAATGGCAAGTCAAGAGTAGCTATTACTTTTTCATTGGTGTTGTTTTATTCCTACTCTTTTGATAGCCACACCCATGGGAAGGCACATTGAGGTAACTGAGCCGAAAATCGTCTCACAGAGCAATAAATGTTTCAAGGAGTCAAGACCTGCAGATCTAATAAAGATCAAATCAATTGGAAACATGCTGTTGACTTATACTTATGCAAATGCCAGTATGCTGGTGTGAAATTAGTGTTCAGTAGGCCTAGTTTATGAACAGCAGTAATAGAACACTTTTTACAGATCTGCACGTTTTCATCTTTTCCAAAATTCCCAGAAAGTAGTGGTCCTGCTTTTATTCCAGGCCACGAGGCCCTCGACACTTTGCATGTACATTATCTAGTGGTAGAGCTCCTTTTTTCTCTTCTTTCCAGATGTCCTTTCCTGCTACGTATCCCTTGTCTATACCTATTTTGTTTTGTCTGTTTAAATTCTGTAAGCCAGTTCCTTTTGATTTCTCTCCCCCTTTAGTAACTAAGTTTTATTTTTGTAACTGCATGTAAAACCATCACTGAATTGATGGATTTATTTTAAAAAAGAGCGAGAACTCAGCAGCTGAAGCCATGCAAAATGTTTTGAATTGATCTTAAAATATGAAAGATGTTTTCTGAATGCTTTATATTCTTTCTGCTGTAAAATAATAAAAGGGAAACTTCAAAGAGATAAAGAATTTTTGTGATACTTTCATCTTTAACATTTCACAAGAAATACTACAATGGCAGTAGGGATCATTCTTGTTGCATGTTTTTTTTCTTGTAATTGTTGCAATGATAGCTATACCACTATTCCAGGTTCTAGACCAGACATTCATTCATTATCATTTGCTCGTCTTATGTTACAAACCGGATTCCAAAAAGTTGGGACACTAAACAAATTGTGAATGAACTAAATGCAATGATGTGGAGATGGCAAATGTCAATATTTTATTCGTAATAGAACATAAATGACAGATCAAAAGTTTAATCTGAGTAAATGTAACATTTTAAAGGAGAAATATGTTGATTTAAAATTTAAGTGTCAACAAATCCCAAAGACAAGTAGCAATAAGTGGCTGGGAAAATGTAATTGAGCATATACCGAACAGCTACAAGACCAATTAACACTAATTAGGTCAACTGACAACATCATTAGATATAAATAGAACTTCTCAGAGTGTCAGTGTCTCTCTGAAGCCAAGATGGTAAGAACGATCATCAATTCCACCATTGTTTCGCAGCAATACCAGAATGGTGTAGTCCAGCGTAAAATAGCAAAGACTTTTAAGTTATCATCATTAATCATGCATAACATCATCAAAAGATTCAGAGAATCTGGAACAATCGCTGTACGTAAGTGTCAAAGCCGTAAAACTACTGGATGCTCGTGATCTCTGGGTCCTTAAACGTAACTGCACTTCAAACAGGAATGCCACTGTCAAGTAAATAACAGAATGGGCTCAGAAATACTTTCAAAATGCATTGTCAGTGAACACAATCCACCGTGCCAGCTGAAACGCTACAGTGCAAAGAGGAAGCAATTTCTAAGCAAGCTCCACAAGCTCAGGCGTTTGCACTGGGCCAGGGCTCTTTTAAAATGGAATGTGGCAAAATGGAAGACTTTTTTGTGGTCAGATGATTCACGATTTGAAGTTCTTTTTGGAACACTGGGATGCTATGTCATCCGGACCAGAGAGGACAAGGATAATCCAAGTTGTTATCAACGCTCCGTTCAGAAGCCTGCATCACTGATGGCATGGGGTTGCATGAGTGCTTGTAGCATGGTCAGCTTGCATGTCTGGAAAGGCACCATTAATGCAGAAAACTATGTTCAGGTTCTAGAACAACATATGCTCCCATCTAGA
>JAOUQT010000016.1:3019241-3030412 GCA_025769995.1 Xyliphius kryptos | reverse complement strand
AGCATGCATCAAGGGTAGTTGTACTTACCATGAGCAAGTGTCTTAGGTACAGGAGTAAGGTTAGAACCTCAACAGGGTTATTGTGTGGTTGTATGGCGTATTGTTTTGAATAAAGCAATATGACGAGCTAATATTTCCCTGCCTCCTCTCTGACTTCGCCACAGTATGTTAACAACGTATGAAAAGGTTAAGTTATTAAAACTGAGTTTTAAACACCAACGTAAACATACTCAATTAAAAATAATAAATTTACAATACTTAAAAGTCAACTATACTACAAAAAAATAGTATGAACTTTAATAATTGTTTGTAATTTTCAGTGATCTATTTTGCCTAATGTGCTTACACACATTGGAAATCATCCTCCACATTTAACCCATCCGTGGAGTAAAATACACACACATACACACACTGAGTGAAGTGAGCACACATGCCCAGAGTGGTGGGCAGCCTTATATATGGCACCTAGGGAGAAATTGGGGTTAGGGCTACTTGGTGAAACCAGGAATCCAACTAGGAACTAGGAACTAGGAACCTTCCAAGCTGGTTCCTTAACCACAAGCCTACGACTGTCCTTATCTTTGATTTTAGGCATTAAGAGACCAAACTGTTTACTATTTTTTTTTTGGATTTAAAGATGCCTCATGTATAACAGGTGAGTGAGCACGAGCTGATATACACATGATGCTGTGCACTTGAAAAACTCATAATTTTTCTATCAGTAGTATGTGAGAGGTTGCACCTAGAAATGAAATCGAATTTAAGTTTAACATAGAACCTGTAGAATTTTGATAATAAATAATTAGCCAATTTTTACAATACAATGTCAATGTGTTCTAAAGTACACAACACTTTATAGCCACAGTGTTGTGTATATAACCACCCCATCTCCAGTTGGTAAATTAAAAAAGTACCACAAAGCTGCTTTTACATTATGTGTTAGCTGGGTGGTTTATACTGTATATATTTGATTTTAAAAAAATGCTATGATGTCACAATTGCTCATCTTATTGACAAATTGGATGATGCTGGTCTTGCATTTAGATGGATGTTTTAATTGGATTTTTTCAGAATATAAGAAAATGATAGCATTAACACTCAAACAAGGTTGACATGTCAATGCTTTAGCTCACATGGTCAAAAATGAGATTTTACATACAATACTGTATTAACAAACAAAAAATGGTACATAAACAGAAAAAGATTGAGAAGCCTTGTAAATTTCTGATTCACCAAGTTGTCCACAACTTTTATCCCTGGTAAATGCCCGTTGCAGTCCCAGGATTTGATACATTTTGAATAATAACATTTATTCATTTATTTATTATCTTCCACTTAATGCCCTATAAGGGTCGCAGGCGGGGCTTTCCATGCTCATTTAATGCAGAACGTTGCAGGTGTTGGGCAAATACACCCAGGACACGGTGCCTATCTATCACTGTGCACACCCTCTCACACTCACTCACATACACACAGACTATCTATCAGCAATTGAGATCAGCCAAGTTATTTTAAATTCATGTTTTTAGACTGTGGGAGGAAGCCAAATAACCCGAAGGAAACCCACGCAGACAAAGGGAGAAGATGGAATTAAAATAAAAATTTTAATTATGAATAAATTAAAATTATTTTGCTAAAAACAATGTGTTAATATTAAGTCATGATTTCACATATACTAATTATTCAAAATGTAAAGTATTATGTTTATAGTTGATTTCCTTTTACAATTAAAAATAGTTTACTGCTATATGGTAGTATAATATGAGAAATCTCACCTTATTAATTCCATTCTTATTGCTATAATATGTTTATTCTTTATAGTAAAAACAAATGTGCTAGCAAAGCAAAAAAGCAAAATAAAATATTGCTGTAATAGATTGTGTATTTAGATTATTGCTTCTCTCACATATAATCGAATATAAGTACCAATTTGTGTACTATATTAGGCACAATAAAAACATTTTTACTTTGTACATTGTACTTAAATCCACACATAATCCATGAGAGTATTTTATCTGAACTGTGGTATTTAGATGTGGACTGAATGGAGATATGTGACAATCAGTCACAGCAATTAGTTTTACTGTTAAGAGGCCTTTTTTGTTTTCTCTCACCCATACAGAATGTCACAAATAAATCCTCACTTTCATTTGCATATTAATTGGATCGGAGATGTCAGGCATCTTTCATTAAGTAAAATTATCTGCATATTTGCAGATATAAAATAGTTTTCTTCAGTGTTGGAAAAGAAGTCATTGAAAATTGACCACACATTGAATGGAACTTGACACATTAACCTTTGAAGTGCTGGATGTGACAGCAGTGCTACATTAAATACAGATATAAAATTAGTGACAGTTATCCAGGGAATTTGTGTGCTCGCACACACTTACGTTTGTGTTGGGGGTGGGATGAAAAATATATTACGATGGAAGACCTTATTTCTCACTCTTTGTTCAGAATATGTTCTTGAAAACACGTAGCTTGCTTATAAGTAATGAGACATTCGTTTATTTATACTTTAATATTCTTGTCCTGACCATAACTGCAAGGGGTTCTGGAGTCTAAAGTTCTCTGAGGAATGTCACATAGGCAATGGAGGGAAAATGCAAACTTTACACAGAAAGGACCTTGTTAGCTCCACCCTGGAAACTCTTAACATTTTTGATATAGTACCAAAGGAAGGATTTGCAGAAAAGTTTAATTCATGAGCATGTCTGAACAAATTACCACTTAACAACATAAGCAAAACATACCAGTAAACAGGACTTTCCAGACATGTGCATAGGACTTGCAAAATTTGTCTGGAAATAAATACAGGACACAATAATTTAGTTGACATGTGGATGTTTAATACTTTTAAAATGTATGTTTTATTTTTTTTCATGAAGAAAAATAAATGTGTTGTAATAAGAAAAAAGGCTAGGGAAGAGTGGTAATTGAAGGGCTGCACCTTGAGGGGTCTAAATGGTATGGGGATATACTTCTGAATAATTTGATTAGACTACTAGGGAATATATCTGAAGGATTATGTAAATGGATTTGCCCCCATGCAGAATTCTTTGAACTCTTCAGAACTCACATCTGTTGGGGTCGGACGCCAGACAGGATGGCTTCAACCTTCAACCTTCAATACCCCTTTAAATACACTCATGTATTTAAAGGTCAAATTTAAAACAAACAAAACTAGCCTTGATAAAGCTGACATGGTATTTATAAGATTTATCTTTTACAGTTTAAAGTTTAAATTACAGTTTTAAATGTAATATTAAAATGTAACTAAAATATAGTAAATTATAAGTAAATTATAATTTACTCTTCATAATAAAAACACAAATATTCTGTCTAAGCTATATGCTTATCCGTGCTGTCATTTATTTAATTAAAATTTTCCTTCACTGTCTTATTTTGTGTAATAACTTATGTTTGTGTGCAGCGCTATAGCAACGAAAGTCAAGGCGATAAAGACCATGTTGAACATATTAGATTAGCAGAACACAGACACAAAAACAATGCAGGCTTCACAAAACACAATTTATCTGTTGTCTGATTGGAGGCCTTTCAGAATGCAGCTTCCATCTGCTTGCCTTCCCAGCCGGGGAGCATGAGCACTGCTCTTAATGTTGTTTTGCCTTCAGCAGTGTATGTTTCAGTTTTTGTATATTTATTTAGTGGATAAGTAGTTGACAACAATAGACCTGAAGGAAGTAAAATCTTAGGTCTGTTTAATGTAGATTTTTTCAAAGTTGTATTAAATTCTATTACAGTAAAAAGTTCTGTGTCAGAAAAAAAAAAGAAAAATACAATTTTATTTGCTGCTGCTTTTAAATGTTACCAAAAGTAATATAAATTTTGAACTGTGAATCAGACTTGTGACATTCATAATATATAAATTATAATACCGTGTAAATAAAACAAGATAAAATAGAATAAAAAGCAATAAAATATAAAATTTGTATAATTTTTCATAAATGGCAAAAAAATATTTTTGTTATGGCCTACCACCAAGTTACATATTAATATAGGTGAATTTACCCAATTAATAGTACTATTCTCTGGTGTAAATTTAAGATAGTATTTTAAATACTTAAAATTTAGTTTTTATGTGATTCCTACAGTCATTTAGTCATTTGTGTTATTTATCCTGAATAAGCTCTCATGGGTTCTGGATTCACATTATGTGTACAGCAAAAGATAGGGAAGATTACTTATCAATCGCAGGGCAAACATACAAACAAAATTCACACAAACATTAATGCCTAAAAACAATTTTCCATTTTCTGGTGCTAAATACAGAGTAAATAGTATAGCCACGCAGACAAAGACAACACATGGAACTCACGCACAAAGACATTAAATGTCCTGTCT
This sequence comes from Xyliphius kryptos, assembly GCA_025769995.1. Classification (NCBI taxonomy): domain Eukaryota; kingdom Metazoa; phylum Chordata; class Actinopteri; order Siluriformes; family Aspredinidae; genus Xyliphius; species Xyliphius kryptos. The sequence goes on along the minus strand of JAOUQT010000016.1, from coordinate 3,026,044 downwards.
AGAGAAAGTCACTAAAGATTTGGTACACTTAAAAGTACTTTTTTTTTTTAAAAATGAACTTTAATATCACTGATTATTAATATATTTATGTTACTATTAAACACCTTGATAATTTTACAGTTTTACTAGAAATAACAAAAATTACATTTAACAATACATTTTTACTATTTTACAAACTAATTTTTACATTTAGATCCCATAATACTATAGGGGCTAAATGTCAAGTGTTATTTAGTGGGCAAATTGTAAATTAGGTTTACAACAAGCTTTACTCAGCTCATCTTACCGCGCAAGCACAGAGCTTCACAATGGACAGTCGCCACTAAACATCTCGGAGAGTGATGTCAGAAAAGCGTTCAGAGGAGTAAATATCAGGAAAGCTGCAGGACCCACATAGGATATGTGGGCATGTCCTAAAAACCTGCACATCCTAACTTGCTCTGGTATTTACAAAGCCATCGTTTTATCCTGCTTTAAACAGTCTGTTATTGTTCTGGTTCTGAAGAGACCTCAGCCAGCCTGCCTTAATGATTCCTATCCTGTAGCTCTAACATCAGTTGTGATAAAGTGTTTTCAAAAGCTTACCAGAGACGTCATCACCTCTTCACTATCACTATCTTTAGACCCCCACAGTTTGCTTACTGCAACAGCAGCTCCACCGATGATTACACACCTAATGTACTTTGCTCAAACCTGGACACTGGGAGGAATAGTTATGTCAGAATGCTCTTCATAGTTCCGCATTTAACACCATTATTCCTTTCACACTCAACAACAAGCTAGAGAATCTGGGACCTACGTCCATCCTTGTGTCACTGGATCTGTAGTTTCCTGATGAACAGATGCCAAAGTGCGGTTGAGAAATCCATCTCTCGCCCTCTCTCACTCTCAGCATTGGGGCTCCTCAAGTGTGTGTTTTGAGTCCTTTGGTCTATTTATTATACACCTATGACTGTGTGGCCACTTCCAGCTCCATATCCATCATTAAATTTGCTGACGAAACTTGTTGTAGTAGGCATGATCGCCAACAACAGCGAGAAGGCCTACCTGGAGAAAATTACATACCTGGAAACCTGGAGCCAGGAAAATAATCTTCTACTCAACATCAGCAAGCTGATAGTGGACTACAGCAGAAAAGCAGAGAATTAACAGAACACAGTGGAAAGTGTGGGCAACTTTGTCTGATATCCGATTAGAGATTGAGGGGTCGTCAGGGGAAAAAGCCAAATGGAGTGTTATCAGCATAGCAATGGTAAGAAAAACCATGTGCATTAATGACATGTACAGTGAAAAGATGAGGGGTCCAAGTACTGAGCCCTGCGGGACACCAGTAACCACTTGTTGAGAGTTAGAAAGTTCCGTGTTCCAAAACACTTGAAAGGTTTTACCTGTTAGATAGACGAACCTTCATCCCCAATTATGGGTTGTTTTTGCCTGCCTCAATTTATTGGGAGGATCGGAAGGTTTCTATCAAGGCATGCGTGGACTCAGGGGCGGTCTATAATTTTATCGACTCAGGCTTAGTGCAGCATCTAGGCATTCCCATGGAACACCATCAAACCTCAATTCCCATCTTTGCGGTAGATGGCCGCATGGTGGCGAGGGGACCCATCACTCATACCACACAATCGCTAACCGTAAGGCTGGGCCACCACAAGGAGCGGATTGCCTGTCTGGTGACTCAGATTCCTCAACTCCAGTTCATGTTGGGTTACACGTGACTCAAGAATTACAACCCTCAAATCGACTGGGAGGTGGGTTCTATATTTGCTTGGGGCATCTGTTGGCTGATTCAGTATTAGGTGTTCCTCCTAACTGGAGTACGCCCAGTTTACCATGATTTAAGCGAGGTGTTTAGTGAAGCTCAATCGTGGGTCTTACCACCTCACAGACCATTTGATTGTGCCATTAACTTTGGCCTGGTACCTCTCCCCTAGGGGATGCCCGTTTTCCCTTACAGTTTCTGAAAGGCTAGCAATGGAGTAGTATATACAGGAGGATCTTTAACAAGGATTTATCCGTCCCTCCTCTTCGCCAACGGAGCAGGTTTTTTCTTTGTGGTTAAGAGGGATGAGTCACTTCACCCCTGCATCAATTACTGAGGCTTCAATGCTATAACCATCAAGAATTGGTATTCCTTGCCCCTTATGGCTACAGCTTTTTTTAAAACCCTGCAGCAAGCATCGATCTTCACCAAATTCGACTTGTGCAGTGCTTATAACCTTATTCACATCAGGCAGGGAGATGAGTGAAGACTGCATTCATCACCCCTACAGGTCAAGCAAGCCTTTGAAAAACTTAAGACCCTTTCTTACCACGGCCCCCGTCTTACAACTTTCTGATCAGGAGGAATATTTTATCGTCGAGGTAGACACCTCAGAGGTGGGACTTGGGGCTGTCTGGTATGGCCTGGTATGGAGGAGCAGGTTAAGACATTTGTAGCTGCGTGTCCAGTGTGTTCGACTAATAAGAGTAGCAGGAAATGACCTCAGGGCCTGCTGCACCCTCTGTTGATTCCGTCCAGACCATGGTCCCACAACGCTTTGGACTTTGTTACTGGATTATCTAGATCCAGGGGGTTCACTGCTGTCCTGGTTATTGTTGATCGCTTTTCCAAGGAATGTGAATTTGTTCTTTTACCCAAACTCCCATCAGCCAAAGAAACGGCAAAAGCTATTTTTCAGCATGTGACAAGGACACACGGGATCCCCTCCGATATGGTGTCTGATTGGGGCCCACAGTTCAGTAGTCAGTATTGGTGTGTTTTTGCTAGTTTAATGGGCACGATGGTCAGTTTGACGTTGGGGTACCACCTGGAGTGCAACGGGCAGTCCGACCGAGTTATCCAGGACCTCAGCCGGCCTCGTGGGCGAAGAAGTTAGTGTGGGCCGCATTCGCCCACAAAACATTACACCATGCTGCCCTGGGTATGGTGCCCTTTGAGGCACAGTTTGGTTACCCCCGCCCATCTTCCCTGATGAGGAACAGGCTGTAGCAGTTCCCTCCGCTTGACAGCGTGTCCAATGCTTTCAGGTGGCCTGGCACAGTGCCATGGAGGCACTTCTGGGTTCAAGCTCTCCACATCCTGGATCCTGAACTCATCCGGGAATGCGGTGACATGTTCAATACTTATTTCACCCGCTATGTATTATTATCATTACATAAATTACAACTTGTGCAAAATGCTGCTGCTAGAGTTTTATATGGAAAAAGAAATTTTGATCATATCAGCCATGGGTTATCAAACTTCTACCGGCTACCAGTTTAGTTTAGCAGTGATTACAAAATTTTATTAATAACCAATAAAATACTACATACTCAGGCTCCACAGAATTTGAGTGAACTCATTCAATTATATAAACCAACACAGAACTTTTAGTTCCTAGAATTAAGAAAGTTACTACTGCTGAAAGAGCGTTCCAGTTACTGTGATTCTCAATTACTATCAATCTTTTAAAGGCGATTTAAAACATCTATTTAGATTTTCATATAATTAATTTCATGTAGATAAAGGTGTAGATCTCAGGTTTGGCTGTCTTGGGTTGGTGGTCTGGAATAGCTGACATTTCACCCCTTCACCCAGCTCATTATTATTAGAGGGCATGGCACAGAAATTATGCTTTTCCAGGGGCAACTCTCGACTTTGTAATGTCTGCAGAATTTGCCCCTTTTAGTTATGCCGCTCTAGTTAGTTATGCCGGATTCACATGCTGCACTGTGTGTCAATCATACTTCATTTGTTACAGATTTCCGGTACATTATTAGCTCTAACTGTGTTTCTTGTCTGTTTTCCTGAGGTGTTGCCTTGTCTGTGGCACTGCGGATGCGACCATTGTGGAAGGGAACATGGACTTCTGTTGGACTGCCAGCATTGCAGTCCTGGAAAATGGACTCATAGTTATATAATTGTTACCATTGTTTAATATGGACTCTACTCTGATGCTGCCTGGCCGTTTAAGGAGGATAAGTCCCCCACTGAGCTTGGTCCTCCCAAGTTTTCTTCCTAAAATAATTTCATTACAGGGAGTTTTTTCTTGCCACTGTCGCTTCGGCTTGTTCTTTGGGGGTTTAGGCTTTGGACTTTGTAAAGCTGCTTAGTGACAACACACTGTTGTAAAAAGCGCTATATAAATAAATAACTTGAACTTACTTGAACAATACCCAAAACTTCTTAAAAAAATCAACAAAGCGATATAAGCCCTGGTTTAAAAACGATTGCAAACAAGCAATACTACGCAAAAAACTGGAAGAACCATTAATATGCAGCCAACTTCAGAAAACCCAGTCAAGTTAAGGATTGCTAGAGCCAAAGCACGATAAATAATAAACCAAACCAAAAACAAAGTTGTAAGCATTTTCTCAATAACATCTCCACTCAAGTACAATCTGTAACCAGATACGGGAAGGGATAAGGGGAGCAACCACTGGTCCAACTCATCCAAATTGGAGAGTGAATAATTGAAACAGAAAAGAAATAATAGCCCAACAATTAGCTGAAGCCTTCTGAAAACAAAACCTGCCTGCAGTAACTGCACTCCTGAATTGCAGAAAATAAAAAATTGACTTTCAATCAATTATAACCAAGATCTTACCATGGAAGGACTAAATATTGCTATTCAGAAAGCACACAACACAACAGGCCCAGATGACATCCATTATTAAATGAAAACATCTACCGACCACTTTTCCTACTGCTAAAATTGCTGAATGAGATATGGAACACTGGAAAGATACCAAGAATATGGAAAGAGGCAACAATCATCTCCCTCCCCAAACCTGGGACAGATTACAGGATACCTTTCAATTACAGACCCATAGCCCTGACTAGTTGCCTATGCAAGACAATGGAATGCGTGATTAACAACAAACTAGAGTGGCAACTGGAAAGCAATAACACTTTGAGTGAGTCTACATTCCGGTGGGAAATTGAATGGTTGGTGTCCTGGTGTAAACATAACAATCTGAAGTTAAACACGCTCAAAACTGTGGTGCTGACCATGAACTTAAGAAAATACCCCCCACCCCTCCTATAGCTGAGAACAGTCTGCATATAGTCTAATCTCTACAAACAAATGTCATTGCCTATGTTGCACTTTATTGATTTGCACAATGCACAATTCATCTTTATTACATATTTATATATTTTGCACACTGTACAGTAAAGTGTATTGTAATATAATTTGAGAGACACCATCATCATGAAACCAAATTGTGTGTAGCATACTTCTAAATTCTACAGTGGCTTCAGGAAAAGGAGAATCGAAGCAGACAAACTGAAAACACTGAAAGCTTTTATCCAAGATGCTTTTATAATGAGAGAACATGCTTTCATTATATTTTTTTACATCGAAATAGCCTACGACACCACTTGGAGATACGACATAATAAGAGACCTTTACCAAGCTGGATTTAAAAGACGATTGCCATTTTTTATTAATAGCTTTCTTATAGACAGACATTTTAATGTAAAAATAAATGAAAGCTTTTCAAAAAGACACATTCAAGAAATGGGAGTTCCACAAGGAAGCATTTTATCAGTCACACTTTTTAACCTAAAAATTAACATGGCCAAAGTGATTACCCCAAGTACGTTCTGCAGTATGTACGTTGAGGACCTCTGTATAGGAGCGAGAGACAAAGCTAAGGCAAACGTTGAACATAAACTACAACCATATATTAACAATATTTCAAATGGGCCATACACAACAGCTTCAAATTCTCCAGAGAGAAAACAACAGGTGTCCATTTCTGTCAATGGAAAGGTCGCCATCCGGAACTACAAATCCAATTCGACAACACACCCAAAAAGTTTGCAAAGGAGATAAAGTTCTTAGGACTAGTCTTGGACAAAAAACTTAATTTCGTCCAGCACATACGAAAAAAAAAATGCATGCAGAGACTACACCTCATGAAATTCTTGACCAACCACTCACCCAAGAACAATAAGAACATAGAGAACAATATTCAACACACACTAAGAATTCTTTTTAATTGGAAATTGCTTTATGATCCATCCTTTATTTAAACACTGGCTATTCGCGATACTCAATTTTGTGTCAGTGGAGCATTCATGTATTCGTTGCAGGGTGTGCAAAACTCTTTCAACCAAACCTGGAAGCCTATAATGGATCACGTTAAGGGACAGTAATGTGGATTGTCATTCTACATGTATCCTTATGTTGGTTGAGGTTCGGGTTTTGAACTTTAGCCTTAAGAATGCCCAACAACCGTGCATTGAACAACGTTCCCTAACCTTTATATAATAGTATATAATAGATCACTGTTGCTATAGAACGAAATGCCAGAACCCAGTACCACCTGAAGGGTTCATCTCAGTACAGTGCTCTTTCACACTCTCAGCACAGATAACTCCTCCAGAGAGAACACATGAGGAATAAAGAACAACAGGTCCTGCAGCACTTCGTCTGATAGCGGCACAAACAGCAGTGAACCCTATAGCTGGCAGCTGGATCTTGGCAGTGGCTGGCAGAACGTAGCTAATGTTTTTGAATCAAGTGTTAAATTAATTGACACAAGCTTTCGGTTTTATTTTAATATCTCCATCTATTCTGACCCCAGTTTGGCAGTTTAGCCATTTCAGCGGGAAAAAAAGAAAAGAAAAAAAAAAAACAGGTGTGCCAGACAAGCGAGAACTTGTACTTGTTCGTCAGGTGATCATGATGATGGACAACTGACTCACTGATTTTTAAAGCTTGAATATTCAAATTTACATTTACATTTACATTTACATTTAGTCATTTAGCAGACGCTTTTATCCAAAGCGACTTACAAATGAGAGAACA
>JAOUQT010000016.1:2972208-2984993 GCA_025769995.1 Xyliphius kryptos | reverse complement strand
AAGTTACCAATGTGGGTCCTTGAGCAAGACCCTTAACCCTCATTGCTCCAGGGTCCTGTTTCAACCCTGTGTTCTGTCCCAACCATCAAGTTTGGATACTTGTAAGTCGCTTTGGATAAAAGCGTCTGCTAAATAACTAAATGTAAATGTGGTGGACAAATTCCTCTGTGGTTTAAATCATACATTTTATAATAATTTCACATATGTCTTTATAAAACAAAGTGACATAATGCATTGTAATATAAACTTTATGAGTGTGGTTATGCACATCAATGGACATTAATAAAAGTCAAGTATTATAAAGCATTATGAATACTTTAAAAATCTCTATTATATATAATATTTCATTAATTTATTCATTATCTTCCTTTGAATCCTCTACAAACAAACCAGTCATTAAGAGTTGGGGAAAATAATAACCTTTTTAACATGCGTTTGGAATTTGAGAGAAATACTAACGAAAACGAAAACTTAATACAAAAATGATTTTTGTTCAACTTAACCACAAATTAAATCCAGGACCTTCTTCCAATGAGACAGAATTCTTTGTTTGTGTTATGCCTTCATAATATAAATATTTGGGAAACGTGTTCAAAAAAGATTTTGAAACTCAAAACAGGCATCCTCAAGCTGTAAAATTATAAAGGCTTTTTTGCTATTCCCAGCCCAGGCTACACACAAAAATATCCACCACAAAAATTACCACTGTCACACCTGGCCATGTGAGAGACAGGTGTGGTCTGCTCCAGTCTGGTTCCGGTATTTTTCCCTCTCTGCCCTTACACAATCCTTGTCTTGTTGGTGAGAAATAGTTATGGTGGAGAGGACATGATCAGTAAAGCAAAATTACAGTACAATTTTTTTCTACATTCTCATTTAGTTTATTCTCTACATTCTCTATTTATCACAAGAAGACACTTGCTAAAATGTAATTGATACAGTACATACACAATCTCTCTCTTGCTTCCTTTCTCTCTCTCTCTCTCTCTCTCGCTCTCTCTCTTTCTTTGGTCAGCTGAGTCATAAGCATAAAAGGCAAAGGATTATAGCAGTAGCTGTACTTAATACTACTAACTTAATCCATTTATCTGAAATCCTAGGAATGGTTTGTGTTGCACTGCAGTGTAAATTTCATCTAAATAATAAAACCTTTTGTAATTTCAACATTTTTTTATTTATAATATTTACCAATATTTATATTTTTTTATAAATTTATTTATAAATCATACCATACCATCTATCTAATTGTTTAACATTTAAACAGAAAGTGTATTTTTGCTTTCATGAGGTGGAAAGTTTCAGATGAATATATATTTTCCAAATATTCTGTAATCTTTTTCCATGTTAAATCCTTGGTTTGGGATTAAATGTTTGCGAGAAAATGTTATTGTTTTTAAGAATATATAAATATATATAAAATACATCCCATTTCCTTGTTTTATTTTTAAATCTGTCACTTTTTACTCAGCTGATTTATTCAAGCTTTCAGTACCCCCTCCTCTTTTGCCTGTGCTTTTCTCAGCAAGCAGGAGGGTTTTACTTTACTCCTTTGTCATCCTAATTGATTGCATTAACCTTTTGAGTATTGAATTTCCTGTGCATCATGCCGAGCACAATGTGGAATATTATCATAATCCCCCCAAGTAATGGACACACGGCAATCAACAACGCTTTAGGAAAAGTACATCTTTGAAAGATGAAGCACCTTATTATTTACTTTCAAAAGGCTCCCTTGGACTAAAGGTTTAAAAAACTTCGAAACAATGTTGAGTTTTTATGTCTGTGTTTGTTTAACACAGCATTCTCTTTTAATTCATTCTGCCATTTGTATGATAATTAATTACACAGAATTCAATACACTTTTATGGGAATATTCAACATTGTAATTTTGTGAAATTAATTTTTTATTATGATGTTTTGTATTACAAAAGTTGGGTACTACAAGACAAATACTATGCTTTACATCAAATTTTGTTCTCTCTCTACCGTTCCCTTCCATTGTTTTTCTAAGTTTCTTGTTTTTTTTTTTCTTTTACCTAAATACTTTAACACTTTTACTCTAGAGAACAAACGTGCATTTTAATGCATTGTTACTATTCACATTCTAGATTTTACATATTAAAAAAGAAAACATGACATTAACTCTGACCTTTTGTCAAATGTCTGAAAACACAGTATATCATATTCTTAAAATCCAGAAAAGGGGTATAAAATTGTCATAAATTAAGTTAGCGGCACTGCCTTTCCCCGGCATTCTCATACCAAAACTTTTTTTTTTCAAAACGAGCGTGTCTGCTGGTAACAGGGCATAGATTGTTGCATTTCTAAATCCCAACAAAAGGCACTATCTATATATCATTATAAAAACCTGTCTGCTTTGTCTCATGCATTTGTTTTACAGGATGTATTTATCTAAACCTTTAGAAGAACTGTGCTGTATGAACAGGGACCAAACTTAAAGACTGTGTTAAACTGACATTTCAGGTTTTTAAAGGTGCCCAAACAACAGCAAAGAATAAATATAATTGATTGTCAAGTAATACAGGAGCTGTGATATTATATTTCACTGAAAACAATATTTGGTTGTTAGGATGAATTTAAGGAATTCTATATTACATATAGGCACTGGTATGTACTTTATTTAATGAACTTTTTACAGAAAAGATGTTTATTTGATCAATGTAATGTCACCATTTTAATTCAAGGCAAGAAAATATTTCTTTTTGTGCTGGACATACCAAAGGTTTCAGTTGAATTACTGGTCAAGGTCATTAAAGCGACAATGTCACTGGGGCTCACCTGCTAAAACCTCTGGCTTTCTTATTCAAATGGGCTGAAGCACAGAGCCACATGCGTATCTCTACAAAAAAGAATATTTTGACTAAAAATAATTTTTAACTCTGTGGTTTGTGAAGCACAAGAAATCTATTGTGTCTTCTTAGTTGGTTATATTCAATACTGTGTATAGTAATATTTAATATTGCAGCTTTTATTTCATAGAGCACATAAAAATGCCACAACATCTAAAAGCCAATTGTTGAAATACACTTTAATGTGTTTTAGGTATTTGTTTAAATTATTTTTCTAGCTTTTTTAGAGTAAGCCCAGTTTTAGACCATTAAATCTAATTATGTTGTACAAAACACATGGCATAACCACTTTGCCATCCCCCTAACCATTTAACCACTTCCAGGTAGCATATGTGGACCATTGCTGTTTGAGATATTGCAATTCTGGCCCACTTCTGGCACTGCAAACTCAAAAGTGGTTGTGGCGCGAGGGCGTGATGGGCGTGGTCGGTAGACGGGAGCCGGGTTCGGGAGGCGGGCCCGGTGAACGGTTGCACCTGTCTGAGGATGAAGTAATGACTAATTGCTCTCTGAGTTACAGTGAAAGGGACCCGGAAGTGAGGGAGGAGAAGAAAGAGCCGGCGGGACTTGAGGAGCACGCGCGAGCTCCAACGATCAATAAATAAAAATAAAGTGTTTAAACGTGCCACTGGGTCATCTGCATCCCTATCACACCCCCACGGCTAGGGAACCTTGTTACAGTGGTACTCAGCACATTAAGCACGTTTTTTGTGCTTTTTAAAGTATACATCGGGTCACTGGCCTGCCGAAAGACCCATGATTGCTGATGAGATCTTTTTACTTGGACCGTACACTGTGCTCCAATTTTTTTTGTGTGGTCCTCAGATTTCATGCTTACACTTAAGTCATACAATGACAGAAGCAGTAATCCAATCCTGAAACAACTTTTTATGCGAGGTTTGACTGTAAAGAAATTTATTCTCAAAAGCTAATATTGTATTTTCTATCAATGGTTTAAAGATATGCCTTACCCAAAAGCTATATTTCACATTATTATATTCACAAGATTTCATTAGTTTTCTTTATTTTTTATGTTGTTGCAATGTAGACAAAGAAAAAGGCCTGACAAACAAAGACAGCAAGGAAATACAAAGTACCATAGTATTGGGGTTTTATCCAGCTTGGAGTTAGTAAATTTACTTAACTGTTACAGTGAAAAAAAGAGCATTATGCCCACCCAAGAGGCTTGGGGTTTATGGCCTGAACAAACTTTTTTTTTTTTTTATCGCAAATGAACTCAACGTTGCCCATTTTCACAAAGATTGTATTCATACAATCATTTATTCATTTATTATAAAGGGGCAGTTGTAGGCTTGTGGTTAGGGAACCAGCCTTGTAACCTAAGAGTTGCCGGTTCGATTCCCAGTCCCACCAAGTACTATGGCTGAAGTGCCCTTGAGCAAGGCACCTAACCCCAATTGCTCCCCGGGCGCCGTATAAAAGGCTGCCCACCGTGTGCTCACTTCACCAGTGTGTGTATTTGTGTGTGTTTCACTGCACGGATGGGTTAAATGTGGTGGAGGACAAATTCCTCTGTGTGTAAGCACAGTAGGTAAAATGAATCACTTTATCACTTTACTTTATCACTTTATTTTCCCGTTAATCCTCTATGAGGGTCGTAGGGGGGCTTCCCCATGCTCATCCAGGGGAGATATGTCGCGGGTGCTGGGCAGATCACCCAAAACTGGGCACCAACCTATCGTTGGTATTCATACACCTTACCATTTAACAAAATATTTTTATAAAAATTTTATTTGCTCGGAACTTTGAAGCTGTTTATGATACTACAGTGGACAGCAGAACACTGCATAAAGCAATATTTAACAAACCTTAGATCAGGCATTTGTGCTGTGACCCAGTCCCCTTCACACTGGTGACTGCCAGTAAATTTTCTGCTGCCCTTGCTATTCAGCCAATTACACAGAAAGAGCTTTAGTGATTTTTACCCCCTCCCACTAACCATTATTTATTTTTCAAAATGAATACAGTGTATCTATGAAGGTTAAAAAAAATGCTGAAATTTTATTGTCTTTATAATATAAACATTTTCCTGCCTGTCAACCATGCTAGAGTTGATCAATAGACGATGCTTGCTTTATGAAAAAGGTTTTAAATGACATCTTAGCTTTGTGATGGCTGCTCACTGTATGTTTTGAATCCATAATCTATTATTCAGTATTTTACAGTTATAAAATATTAACATGCAAGTATCCAAAAGGAGATTCTGTGAAAAAAACACAGTATAAACCTGATTAGAATAGTGGAGCTTACTGTTACAAATAAAATTGTTTAAAATTTATTATAAAATGGGTAGTTCCATTCCTTAAAATTCGATTGGCTGAGCCACTTGTCTAGCTGTGGTATTATTCATAATAACCTGCACCTCTGACTGCTTCATATTCATATAAATTCATATAAATGCGTGATATACAGTGAGAAAAATAAGTATTTGAACACACTTCGACTTTGCATGTTCTCCGTCTTAGAAAAATTATCATCATCGGGGTCTGAATTTTCCATTGTAAGTGCATATCCACAGTTAGAGTCAAAAAATTCTGACAAAGAGCTGTCCAAAGACACTGGAAACAAAATTGTTGACCTCCACAAGGCTGGAAGGGGCTACGGGGAAATTGCCAAGCAGCTTATTGAAAAAGATCAACTGTTGAAGCAATTATTAAAAAATGGAAGAAACAAAATATTTACTTTTACATTTTGTCATTTAGCAGACGTTTTTATTCAAAGCGACTTACAAATGAGAGAACAACGCAAGTCAGCATTATTAGGAAGAACCAGCTACACTGTAGCACTATCAACCCTGCGCGTAACTCAATAGTTAGTCTTCTTCAGCTGACCATCAGTCTCCTTCGGACTGGGGCTCCACACATAACTCACCTCATGGTGTATCAATGATCCTAAGAAAGGTGAGGAATTAGCCCAGAACTACACAGGAGGAGCTGGTCAATGACGTGAAGAGAACAGGCACCACTGTTTCCAAGTTTCCAAGTAGTAATATACTAAGACATAGAAGTGTTAAGTCATGCATGGCATGTACGGTTCCCTTGCTTAAATCAGCACACGTCCAAGCCCATCTTCAGGTTGCCCATGAGCATTTAGATGATCCACAGGAGTCATGGGAGAGAGTACTGTGGTCAGATGAGACCAAATAAAAACTTTTTGTCTTTAATTCCCATCGTTGTTTTTAAAGGACGAAGGATGATGAGTACTATCCCAAAAACACATACCTACTATAAAGCATGAGAATGAAAGCATCATGCTTTGTGGGTGTTTTTTCACACATGGGACAGGACGACTGCACTATATTAAGGAAAAGATGACCGTGGCCATGTAATAAGAGATTTTCAGGAACGACCTCCTATCCTCAGTTAGGGCCATCCAAAATGACAATGACCCAAAGCACACAGTCAGAATAACCAAGGAGTGGCACCAAAAGAAGCATATCAATGTTTTCCAAAGATTTATATAAAAATCATTTAACAAACAATTTTAAATTTGATGTCTAGAACATTTTTAAAGCTGACAAACATCAGTCAATCCATCCAGCATTTCTGAGACTATACAACCTCTGGCAAAAAGTATGGAATCACCAGTCTGGGATAAGCAGTCATTCAGACACTTTATTATGTAAAACAAACTCAGATCAAAAACATGTTGCAATAATAAGGTCATTCCAAAGTGCAACTTGTTGGCTTTCTGAAAAACAAAAATAAATAATAATAAAAAACATTGTGAAAACAAAGTAAATGTTACTTTTATTGAACAAGCATGAGGAAAAAATATGGAATCGCTCAATTCTGAGGAAAAAAGTATGTAATCACTCAAATTGGAGGTAGAAAATAAGAACACACCCAGTCAATTTCCTTTCCCTAAATGGACACCTGCCTCAGATTAGATCAGCTTATTAGTCTGCAGTTAAAGACTCCTGCAGTCATGACACCTTGGAGGGCTGCTGGACGAAGCGGAGTGGCAAGGACCATGGCTTCAACAAGACAAATGTCTCTTGAATCAAAAGAAAGGATTGTGAAACGTCTTGAAGAAAGTAACTTTTCACGCATGGTTGCTAAAGATGTGGGCTGTTCACAGTCAGCTGTAACCAAGATATAGACCAACACAAACAGCATGGAATGATTGTGAAAGCCAAGTGGACTGGTAGACCAAGAAATACTTCAAAGCGTCAAGGCAAAGAACTTAAGCCCATTTGTCTTGAAAACCGAAAATGTACAACTAAAAAATGCATGAAAATAGGATTTCAATACAAGATAAGAGATAGAAAGATAAAAGAAACCATTATTGACACCTTAAAAGAAAAGAACAAGACTGCAATAGGCTAAGGAGATGCAATCATGAACTGTGGATGACTGGAGGAAAGTATCTGCATTGAACAAGGTGATGATGCTGGAACTTTTGTTTTGTGCCGTTCCAGTGAGATCTATGAAGAGGACTGCATGAAGAAAACAACCAATTTCCACAGTCCTTCATGATATGGGGCTGCATGTCAGGCAAAGGCATGGGGAGATGAATGTGATTAGTTCTTCTATGCACAAGTTTGCATTGACATTTTAGACAGTTAATGAATACTAGTATTTTGTTTTTGATCTGAGTATGTTCTACAGAATGAAATGTCTGAATGAGTGCTTATTCAAGACTGGTGATTTCAAACTTTTTCCAAGGGTTGTAAATCTTCGTGTACAACCTAAATTTTTTTATACACAGGTAAAAAAAAAAAAAAAGCGACCACTAAAATAGCCCATCCTAGATCTTAATGAATAAAATATTTAATTTGTAAATATTTATTTATGAAATGTGTTGAAAACAAAATAACGTAATAATTGATCAAAATGTAAATCAAAATTACTATCCCATGGAGGTCTGGATTTAGAATTATACAAAGTCATAGTCAAAGTTGAACATCAAAGACCAGCTCAGTAGTGTGTGTGTGTGTGTGGCCTCCACGTGTCTGTGTGGCCTCCCTACTATGTCTGGGCATGCTCCTGATGAGACTGAGGATGTTCTCGCCTACGATCCCCTCCATGTCTCCTGGTGTACTGGTGTCTCTTAGGATCTGCTCCATGCTCTGGATTGCTTACCTTCTTGCCCCAGCTCGCATTGATGTGCCATTCTGAATAAGCTGCACTACCTAAGCAACTTCTGTAAATTCTAGACACCGCCTAATGCTACCTCTATGGTAAAAGAACTCACAAAATTCAAAAGTGACAAAAACATCAGCCAGAAAGTATAAGAACAGAGAAAAGATCTGTGGTCAACACATATTTATACCAGTTGTCCATTTGCACAACAGCAAGTGAAACTGATTCACAGTGTTACCTCCTAACTGGACAACGTTGATTTCACAGAAGTGTGTTTGACTTGAAGTCACACTGTGTTGTTTAAGTGTTCCCTTTTTTTGGGGCAGTGTACTATCTGATGCTTGCAGCATTGTCAGTTACGTATTCAAATTATTATTTAAATTGACACGGCTTCTATCTGTAAAGTAATTTTTAACTGATGCTTGTGAACACTTAATTTGATTATGTAAGCCATAATTACAAACCATGTACTGTATGCCAGAAATGTTGTTGACTTACATTGACATTTCAAATAAAAAGTAAAAGTATTCAAAAAAAAACAATGTTTCTTAACTCCCTCTTACATTAGTGTTTTCCATCATCTAATGTGAAACTTTTACTAATGCAATTTGAAGGTAGGAGTTGAGATAAAGAACAAAACATTTTTAAAGGCAATTGTTATTTATTTTTTGGGTAAGCCTATTTATAAATTGCATTCCATTATTAAATTATTTTATTTGTGACTTATCCCTAGACTAATAATGAAAATTGTAAGATTTGTATAAATACTGCAATACCATATTCTTAAGCAATCGAGTCTGTTTGTATTTAGCCTTTGTGTTAGGAAATTTTCAGTAGGAGTTTAGCAATTGCTCTGTCTAATGTCACACCCCAGGATTAGCAATTACTTTATGATGTAAAGATATGCACCAAGTTTTATTGGACAAACAAAATAACAAAGTATTAAATAAATAAAAGTAAATATTTGTCAGTTACATTTTAGTACAGTAAGAAAAATGTTGACATCATAAAGCATTTACTGGTACATATAGATGTGTTTGAATAATCTTGATTTGATAGTTTTTAACCACTCTTAGATTTACTTTCCCTTGTTAAAAACAGTAATAACTTAAAATTACTTGCCTCATTTAAAATAAAAAAAAAAGAAAATTTAAGGGAAGAAAAGACAATACTGTGTTTGTATAATGTGTAATGTATCACAGACTATGGCGGCTTCTCTGAATGCTGGGCTAGCACCTCTTGTGCTTTCTTATTCTTCCTTTTCCTCCCTCTCCCTCTCCGTGCTCGGTACTTGCTCCACACTGTCTGCATTTTGCTGTTTAAGTGTCTTCACATCCAGATGAGGATTAGCCATAAAATCCCCAGTTTTTATGACTCGTTACAACAATCAGTTTTTTTTTTAAATTAAAAGGATCTTTAGCTATATCTCACACCATATGACACACAAAACAGATTATCTTTAATACCGGGCTTGCTTGAGTTGGGAGAAAAGAAGATTAAGGTTGAGTAACAATAAACATGCTGCTTCTGTTAGATCTCCTAACTCTCCTAACTTAGATGTTAATGTTTACTCTTTTTTACTGCTCTGCCTTAAAACGTGTGTATTTTTGTTTTTTTTTCCTGGAAACTACTACTATTTGTTCTGTTTGGCCTGTTCAGGGTCCTGAGGGTGCCAACGCTAAACACTGTACTCATAGAGTAAAATATGTTGTTTTACAAAATAATTTGTAGTGTAGCCCGTAACGATCTGCGAGTCGGCGGCCGAACGGGAGCTTGACCGAGTCGAGCAGAGATGAGCCAGGTTGCAAGGTTTACGGGAAAGGCGTTTATTTATACGTGTTTCCAAAACACGAGAGACAGGCATGGGTTACCGACACGCAAAACCCGAAACATAAAACATCAATCCAGGACAGGGACTACCGGAAACAGAAAGAATATATAACACAAAAGTCCCTGTCACATGACAAGAGAAACCAATGAGAAAACAAAACAGGTAATTAACTAAAACGGAAGTTAATTAACCAAAATGTAAGAAAACAAAGGGAAGGAGAGCCGAGCGCTTCTTACATGTCGCCCCCCTTTTTCAAAAGCGTCCAACGCAGGGCGCAATGACGGCCAGGAGGCGGACCGAACGGCATCGCGAACCAAATTAAGTGTGCGGAGGCATCGCGAAACTGAATTGGGTATACAAACGGCATCGCGGGAGTCAAATGACTCGTGAACCGATTTATGTGCGCGAATCGGTTCATTAACTGACTCACAAATCGGTTAATGAACCAACTCGCGCATGCGAATCGATTCACTCACCGATCCGGATGGCACGAACGGACCACGGAGTGTGTCGGGGAGACGCAGAACCGAGAGGACCACAAGTGGCACGCCTGCGCCGGGACCGGGCGGTAAGGTAGGTGACGGCCGCTTGATTGCACACCGGGTCAAATCCGAGATCAACCCTGTCGAATTTAGGAGGGTGGACCGAGGCAGGATGTGATCGCTGAGGTAGAATCCGAGCATTTCATCCTCGGAATCAGATTTCTCAGAGCCCGTAAATTCCACCTCATAGCGATCAACCACCATCATGGGACCGCCAATTTAGCCCGACCAAATAGAAAAAACGAACGCGGGAAAAAAGAAAAAACCCGCTCACCTGGCAAAACTGGTTCCGAATTTAGTTGGTCCTGAATTCTGTAACGATCTCCGAGTTGAGCAGAATTGTGCCAGGTTGCCAGGTTTACGGGAAAGGCATTTATTTAAACATGTTGCCAAAACACGAGACACAGGCATGGGTTACCGACACGCAAAACACGAAAAATAAAACATCAATCCAGGACAGGGACTACCGGAAACAGAACGAATATATAACACAAAAGTCCCTGTCACATGACAAGAGAAACCAATGAGAAAACAAAACAGGTAATTAACTAAAACTGACTGAGAATACAAATTAATAAAACAAATGTAAGAAAACAAAGGGAATGAGCGCTGAGCGCTTCTTACATAGCCTGGTTGTCTTGCTATAATTTTTTTGCTTTGTTTTGAAATGTATTCTATTTTATACATTTGACCTGTAAGTATAGAACATAGAGCATAGAACAGTACAGCTTGTGGAAAGAAAGTTACTAAGATTTATCCTTTATTTAAATTCATTTTTTCTTACATTTATTATCTTCCACATAATCCTCTTGAGGGTCGCTTCACCAATGCCCATCCAGGGGAGTTCTTGGACACTGGGCATGGTGCATATTTAAAGCTGGGCACACTTACTCACACAATCACATACACCAACAGATACTATATAGGGGAAATTTAGAGCAGACAATTTATCTTGAATCCCTGTTTTTGGATTGTGGGAGGAAACTGGAGAACCCGGAGGAAACCCACGCAGACACGGGGAGAACATGGACACTCCTTGGGATTCAAACCAGGAATCTACAGTGCTAAAAGGCAAATATTCGAACCACTAAGCCACCAAGCACATTTTATTTAAATATTTTACAGCAATTTTGTTTCATTATTTATTTTTTACACAAGTGACATAAAATTTTATAATTATATAATGTAAATATTAACAATGTACCAAAATGTCTTTTAATCTTTTTAACCTTTACAGATGATATTCCTACTGTTTTCTCTTTAAGATTACCTTGATACCTTGATGAGGTTTTCTCTTCAATGCTTGAGCACATAAATGAAATTAAGGTGTCATTTAGTCAATTATGGCAACATAACTCAGAAGGGCAGACATTTGAAGACAGAGTGCATCTTAGTTAAGTTCATTTCCTTTAGTCCATGATCCTGGATTTGGCACACGGCACTCTACACTAGCTGTCCAATAAGGCCTCACTAATTTTGTTTACCTTTGGATATCTTTACAGATCAACAATTTCTTTCATCATGTTTTGTTCTTGTTTTCCAGATGCATGGATGCAGTTTTACTGTTTGTTAAAGCTTCAGAGAATTTTATAATTTAGTAATTAAAATCTTTGATAGGCTCTAGAAATTGCTACTAATTGAATTTAATGGAAGATGAATTTCAATTTTATTAGATTACCAGGAACCCTGGCATAGGTATTTATGTGAAGAAAAACATACAAAAATATGCTGTGTGGGCTAAGATGGCATAATAAAATTAGAGATAATCAGATTTCTCTGTCATGAAATTCACTCTAATTTCACTATAATTTTCCATTATATAGCTGGTTTACAAATATTTGCTCTCGAATTGGAGAACCTATCTGTCTAAACTGATTATAATCAGGGCCTTCAGAAATGTGCCCTGTTTTGTATTTGTTTTAAACCCTGACTGTTATGGATAAATATCAGTAAGATTATATTACAACCTTCTGAATACAGGAAGGATAGGACAAAAACAATGATTACAGGAAGGGGTTAAAATGTTATTTATTTTACGAATAAAGTCAACCATTACTATAATGACTCAAAATAACTGTGTACTACTGCAAAGCTAAAACAACTATATCTTAAAAATATTTCAGAAACAAATAGCGTGAACACATTCTATTTGTCATCAATTAACTTGAAGACAGAACAGTAAATATATGAACAAAAATATTTATATAAATATTATTATTTAACTTTTAGAATGAGTCATGTCTTTTTAGATTTGATTTGTGCAGATTTTTTTAAAGCTCTTTAAGATGTAGATTGTCTCTTGTATTGTTTAAAAATTAAACTACAACCCTTCTTTAGACCTATTTTTTTATATTTTTTTTATAATAAAGTGATAAAGTGATTCATTTTGCCTACTGTGCTTACACACAGAGGAATTTGTCCTCCACATTTAACCCAT
>JAOUQT010000016.1:2945500-2958335 GCA_025769995.1 Xyliphius kryptos | reverse complement strand
ATATATATATATATATATACACACACACACACACACACATATATATATCCATATATATATATATATATATATATATACACACATATATATGTGTGTGTGTGTGTGTGTGTCTAATGCAAAAGGGGACTTATGAAAACAAAACAGATTATCTGCAGTCTGTGACTGTAGAATTAGGTCTTGCACCTACATAGTAATTGGAACAGATAAACTTGACTGGCTGATTGGAATGCATGTCTGTGACACCTTCCATAAAAAGATGCAATGATTAATGTGGGACTTCAGAAATGTATATGTTAACCTATGTTATGTTGTAGTAATTACTATAATTAGTAGGTATGTATTGTGAGGTTAAATCTGACCAAATACGAAAGTCATTGACTATTAGGAATTTGTAAAAAATGTATCAAAGCCTATTATTCTCATAGATTGTCTGTTTGCTGGTGGTCTTCAATACTTTATCTTTGTCCTAAATGCCAGAGTAGTGGGAAGGGGTGATGTGTGATGACGGTGTGCACTTGGCAGTCTTAAAATACTTTCTGTATTTTAAACCCAGCACACAAATGCCATCAATCTGTTTAAAAATTTACTTTAAGATTTTATTGGTAATTGATAGTGATTGGTGAAGCTAAAAGGCCATGAATGGGCACACACACTAAAGATTATATTGTTTTAGGAACTTGTTACCAAGTTTTCTATTTTGTGTTGATTAGCAAAAAAGTACATTCATAATTTCATAATCTTCCACAGAAAGAACGTCTGCTCTGGAGCAACTGTAGGCCGATGTAGTGTTCTGTTTGATAATTGACTGCAAACAGAGGTGCCGGCATCTAAAAGCTCCCCTGACACAGTTCCCTCCCCAATGTGTCCCCCAAACCCCGCTAGCACCCCTTACCACCACTCTCAAACTGTGTGTTTTTTCATGGGGTATTCTATTCACTGGGGTCAGTAGCAGCAATAATTACTGTCTGTACATGATAAATCTAAGGCCCAGCTGTTCCATTCTGTCATACAGGCTACATGGCATCTCTGCTGCAAATGGTTGGGGGTAAGCATGAGGGCTGAGTAGTTTTCAGTTTGACTGAATTTTTTTAGACTGTAACATGATAGGATTACATGGTTTATGGCCCCACCTGTTAAGAAGCTGTTAACAGAACAGTTGCAATTCATGACTAAGAAATAGAATTTTTCTTAAACAGTATTCTTTAGAGGATTTCATATTTTGCTTTATTACTTGTAACTTGGAAAGCAATACAATGATGTTGGTTTGGTTATTGACTTGATGAGTGGTCACAATGCCATCAAATTCCCAAACAGGTCAGTCTGTTCTGTTTCTGTTTGTTAACACTGTCTTCTTAAGTCACTGTAAATCTAAGGTAACATAAACCCTGATGGCAAAATATATTTTTTAACATGTTCCTTTTACTGACTCACTAAGTGATTGGTTATCTTGCAAATAGTGTCAAACACAATGTCATTTAACTGGCAAACATGAAACTTGACACCAGGCTTGTGAAGTATTATTTTTGCAATTTTATGTTCATCTATTCATATGAAGTGCGTAATGAATTAAAGGTCATCCAAGCCAGCTTTGTGTCTCAACATAATTTAGATATTTTCCGCAAGTGCCCAGAACACATCAAATGCCACCTTCTCTTTCATAGCCTAGAAAAGTGAAATATGAAATACTGTAATAATTCAACTCTAGATAAACTTTTGTAATTGTAAAAGGTTTGGTAATCTGGTGTTTAAATGCAGTTTAAAAAGAGATACAAAATTTGAATGACTTTTTTAAATTCTTTATTGCTTCATGACCATATTTGGTTCATGTTGGCCAGCCGCTTTGTGTGAGCTCTCAACACCTGTCGCCCTCTTGTGCTTGGATTTTCTATATTTGGCTTTAAGCTGCTTCATCATTTGTTGGAAAAGGGCACTGCTTGTCACAAAAAAAATTGTTAAAGTTAAAATATTGGATAATTTTAAATAAAAAGAGAAAACAGTAAAAATGTTTTATATTTTTTTTTTTTACAAAAGTGTATAATTTATTATATCGTTAAGCCACATAATCTGAAAACTGCTTATTATCTAAAAAACCTAACTATAATACCTAGTAGCACATTTTCTTCAACTGACAGTCTTATCAAAATCAGGAAGGAGACAGGGGAGGTTAAAAATGTTTAATAATTAGATTTCAGGCAGCTTTTATGGTCCCGATAAGTAATCTTAGCCTTATGATAAATGAAAGAACAAACTGACTTTTAGTTATTTTATACCTGCAAAGTTTTAAAGGTTCACAAAGTGTCTTGTTCGTCTAAACTCCCTTCTGTAGCTACCCTATAGAGAGAAATAAGCATCACAACCCTTTAATTGTTTGGGAAGCCTGGCCTTTTTATCCTCTCCCCTGCTTCATTTCAGAGATGGGCTTCAGCTGCCCAAGAATGGCATTAATTTTTTTATTACCTGTTTGACTCTCAAGCCTTATTACTGTTGCCCCTTTATGTTCACCGTCACCGTGGAAACTGGATGAATAAACGTCCGCAAAAGAAAATGAGTTGATTAAACAGGTCACTCTAGCAAAACAAATTCGCTCGGCCGAGCTCAATTTGTGTGCCATGTGCCCGAGTTAACAGTTTGCTTAACAAGCATGTTGTCTGGAAAGGCATCAGAAAGAGAAAATGAACAAAGCGTGATCTGTTAAGGAAAAGTAGATGCAAATCATGTCGTGTTACACTATATATTTTGTATCATAAAATCTGCCTTTTTTGTTTTACATGCTGAGTTTATTAAGTGTGTGTTTTTGTCTTATGTGCAAAACAGAATAAATATAATACATATAAGGTATACAACTATAATAAAAAATACCCACTGGCATCTAAGACAAAAATGTGTTTAATGTCATTTACCTACAAATGTAATATATACACACAGTATATACTGTACTACTGTACTGTAGAAGTGTCCGTTGCAAAAATTGAAAAGCCCTTGTGCATTATTGATGTTTTAATTTGTGCAAATACCCATGTCTTTGTTAACAGATTATAGTACTTTAAAGATGGCAAAAAAAATTCTTTGAACAGAAACAGAAGCTGGTGATCAGGTTCAGGGGAGTGTGACCCTATTCCTCTATCTGCTACTATATAAAAAAAAGTTAAATATGTCAGTTAAAAAGGTCACTTGATCTTTTGTTCTTTCTGCAAGTTACACCTCTCCCATTTATGGTGGTGGTTTATAGGCATTTTACTTTCCTTATCAAAAATTATTTGATGTAAATATAATTGAACTGACCTGAAAAGCCCCATAAGCAAATAAGGTGTGTCACGCAAGCAGCTGACCTTGGGAAAAATGTCCTAGTAGATTATAAATGCCTTATGCAAGAACAACAAACTCATAAAACACTAGTTTGTAAAGTAAGGTGGTCAATGTAAATTATGGAATAAGTCTGAGACATCTATACCTTAGTATATTACATGTTTTTTCATTATATAAAGGTTTGTTTTGTAAGTCATTAGTTCTCATACATCTGTAACTTTTGCGACACAAAAAATGCCATACAAAAAAGATGTACGTAATCATTATTGTTAATTAATGAATATTGCATAGACTGGTAATATGTTAATTGAACTAGTTTATTAAAAATGATTATAACATATAATAAAAAATAATATTCCGCCACTCTAACAGACTGTTATTCAGTCCTGTGGGTGCTGTGTAGGGCTAGGTAAAGTGGATTTAAAATATTTGCTTTGAAATATATGGACAAGCGTTATTTTACACATGCAAAATATTGTGTAACTAATAAAAAACTGATTGAGCAAAATAAAAATAAAAAAAAACTACGTAAATACAAGCTGCAAAAACATTTCGGTTTCTCAGAACAATTAATTTATAAACTTTGCTCATAGAAGACATGCAGGCACACAGTCTGTTGAGACTGACTCTGAATGTGTTCTTACAAAAACAGAAAAATTCAGCTTGAAAAAAATAATAATTTTGAAATAAGTACCTGCTGTCAGTGATGCAATCCAACCAGTATGGAATAAAGCTAAACAAAAAGAAAAAAAGACACATTTTATTTTTTTGTGTAATTGTGACATGACTACAATAAAAAAAAATCCTTCCTGCTCAAAGTTTAATTTAATGTTGAGTTTGGAATAAATATAAGTTTAAATATAGTTTAAAAAGATTATTATATTGGACAGTTATGTTTTTTTTAATTAATTTGGTAATTTGTGCATGTCATAAGCATAATGCAATATGTGCAATGAATCATTCATTTTGTTATATATTTTTTTACTAGTTGTGGATAACTTTAAAACTCTTATTTGATAATGAAAAAATCCCTGTACTGTTATAATTCATTATGCCTGCTTACTGTTTTTGAACTTTGAGCATTTGAACTATAATTAGTTGGATAACAGCAATATTTCAATCCTAAAGAGATTATTGTTTGTTTTAACTTTGTCCATAATACTTTTGCAGTAGCATATACCTATTTAACCTATACCTATACCTTAGATAACCTATATAAGTTTAAAATCAAGCTACATGTTTTTTTATAACTAATCAATCAAAAGTGCATCATTAAGTAGGAGTTTTACCTGTTTTATAAATACTAGAAGAAATATCAGACTGCTGTGTATATGGTTGTGGAATTTGTATTTTTTTGCATGAATTATTTGTCTGTGTATACATTCCTGCCCATGCTGAAATTTACTGGGGTTTTACTTTGAACTGTTTAATTTCTTGTAGTTAAATTCTGTGCCAGGAATTTAATGCAGCCTACTGTAGTGTACTGTAAGTACAATTTATAAAACTATAGAAAGTTTTTTTTTTTTTTTTTTTTTTAAGTGAACGTTGTTACATTATTAGTTAGTTTGGTAATGTGATCGTAGTTGTTTGATCATAAAATTTAAAGAAAAAAATCAGTAGTTATTTTTCTTTGAAATAAATTATTATGTCAGCAGTGATGTTTAGATGCATGGACAAGTTGCATTTACGGTGTTATAACTCGTTTACCCAATCAGTCTAAAATTAACTGAAATAGACAGTTAAGCGGGTACTAAAAATTAATGAATAATTCATATCCTTGTTTATGTCCTTGAACACATTATGTGATCTCTCTCAATGTTGGATCTCACAGGATAAATGAGTATGTCCAATCCATACTCTCTAAACATTACAGCAATTTAAATGGCAAAAATGAACACATTGTTTATTTTATTCAAGGTATTTGAAAGTAACAAAATAAGTGTTCAAAGGCTAAATTTTTATTTTAAAGTTCCTATTGATTATGATAGTGATAGTGAACTACATATGTGTTGTTATTTATGTGTGATCGCTGTGCTAGATGACACAGTATGGACAGGTCACACAGGCATGTTTGCAGACATTCACAAAGGTGATCTAATGCTGGTCAACCAAATGGAATTTGGCTTTTAAAAATGTATTTTATTCAACCATTTGTTAATTAAGTTTTATAATTCTTGATCCCTAACATACTGAAAATCAGCCTGGGGTTGAATCAATCAAAATAATGGTTCATTGATCAGCCCTTCAAAATGTTGCAGTCAGTTTGAATGGCATTTGAGGCCATTGTTCAAATTAAAGTGGCTTAGTGGCGGTGGAACTAAAGGGATAGTGGTATACAAAACTTTGGTCAGCTCTGATGATTTTTATTTGTAAACTATTAAATAAGTTTAACAGATGTTCAAAGGCATTATTTTAAAATATGAAGAAAAATTGAATACCATTTTGAGTAATGAAATGTTGATGTATCTACAACGATGATATTAAACACACCTCAAAATGTACAGTGCATTATGTGTGTTTATATAACTGGTGCAATAAAAAGCATATGTTTAAAAAAAAAAACAACTTTTGTTCAACTTATCCCAGCTGTGAAACATGGCTGTGGTAGTATCAAGGTTTAGTTCTGTTGTGCTACATTTAAAACGTGTTGACTTGCTATTATTGATGGAACAGTGTAACAGCAAAAGTCATAGTTTTTGTATATATTGTACTAAATCTGTCTTACTGTTAATTGCTGAAGTTTAAACTCTTTAGAGGTGATTTTGTTTTAACCTGGTATGAATATCTCTTCTTCTGAGATCCCTAGAATTGTCTTTTGTTTTGATATACTCACACAAACATGTTGTGAAGAGCAGACCTTAATAGATAATTGTTTTTTAAATAAAACATAAAAGAGGATGACCTTCTTACCTTAATGGAAAACACTTTAAATGTAATTTAAAGTGTGTAACAAACGTGTGTGTGTGTGTGTGTGTGTGTGTGTGTGTGTGTGTGTTTGTGTGTGTGATAATTAACTCAAAAGTGCCTAAAACTTTGAATGCCATTGTATGTCCTCTGACTTGAAAACGGAATATTTAATGTTTTGTATAATAATTTTGTCAGCATATATCAAATCAGCAGTTGACTGAAGAAACTCCCCTGTCTCATAGCAATGATGAGGTTGTGTCATGATTAATTTAGGCATTCTTTGTTGATGGGGTAGATTCACACACACACACACACACACACACACACACACACACACACTACCATTCACTCCCCTTAAGTGATGCTTATGGTCATTTATAAGGACCTTTTCTTATCCTATTTATACTTTATGTCTGACTGTTGCCCTAAGTCTGACTGTTGACAGTTGCCTGGGCTATAAAATTAGCATTTTAAGAGTATTCAGTACAAATCCTTTTAAATACATTAAGTAGCAAAAGCAGCAAGTTATGTTACCACTGACATAAATGTCACATAAAGAGCGGGTTATGTCCTTTTAAAACCAAAAATTGTATGTAAAACTATTTTATTAGTTATTTAATCTAGTTTACTAAACTTAGTTATAATTATATGTAAATAATTTAATATAATGATATAATACAAGTATTAGACACAAATATGTTTCCTAAAAAGTCATTATGTATTAAACATTTGCATATTTTCTCAGAAAGCAGTTGTTTGCCTTTTTTTTTACTGTTGTATCTTTAGTTAACAGTAATTCAGTAAAGGACATTCTGTCATAGGGCAAGAGATTCAAATTTAGAGGAAGGGCCTTCATACCAGTTGTCTGATGAGATAGAAGGCAGCACATGGTCTGCTGGCTCCACAATGTGACATGTATTGAAGCAGCTGGTCTCTGCCAAATGACTGCTCCTTTTTTTTGGGCCCATGTAAAGGGATATTTAAAAGATTGAACAAACTGGGGTTGCAGAGTCCACATGCCATGGTATAAATTTATCTACTAATTTAATAACGTGTAAACTAATTAAAAACATTCAATGTTTTTAGTCTTATAATGTAAAATATAATCAAAATGAATAAAATTTATACTACTTCCTCTGTTTCTGTTTCCTTTACTTTTTTCTTTTAATCCATTTGCATCATGTTGATCTGTAAGGGTGCCAGTGTCTGTTCCAATTATATTCCACTTAATACACATAACCTCAATTAACATGCAATCAAGCACAGATAAATCATGTCCTTTAACTTACACTCTGCTGCACCATGTTTCCACTGCATTATTTAGTTTTATTCCATTAGCATGTTTTATTAACTGTACTATTGCAACTATAATGTTTGTTAATCTCATGAATGTGATTGTTATTTTTATTTAGCTTATGTCAGTAAACTTCAAAAATGTCTTAAACCTATTCTTTTTTATTCACTGTCATGTCAGCTGTCTTTTGGTTAATGGTCTATACAAAGACGTTTTTACACCCTAATTTAAGATGATCCATGGTAGAGTTTTAATTGGGCTTTGATGTTGCTGGGAAACAATGGAATTATTTAACATGTAATTTTCTAACGATGGTAAAAATATATCACTTGTTATTTATTTACAAGGAACATTTGAATTTTTCGCATGCAAGATATTATAATGACTGCAGCCAAGATAAGCAAACTGTCAAAGGCATGGCGGTCTTTTATAATTACAAGATGATCTGGTGTCATATCATTTACATTGTAATATATTAGACTGATGGAGCCAGACAAGGTTCCTTAGATCACTAGGAGCTACTTGATTTCGTAATTAATATTTTAGCTTATTTTAATTGTTCTGTGGGTACAGCTAAAAACTGGATTGTGTAATATTTAGTAAATGTGGAAATAAATATGCGATTTATATGAAACAAATACAAATAATTACATAGCCAGCTGTCTAAAGGCTGTCAGTGCATACACAATTTTTATTACAATTTCAACAACTTTTTTGCTTATTTAAATATTATTTTGTGCAAAATATTATGAATACTGAAATTATGAATACTAAAATTACAGAAAACCAAAAGCTTTTCAGATGAAAAACAATCTAGGAATCCGGTATGCACACTTTGCTCAGTGGTACTTTTTATTATTCTTAGCAAAGGTGCCAATGTTTGCTATCTGAAATAGATTAGAGTTTTAATAACATGCTAAAAACTGCTGTTACATCTCTAAAGATATGCTGTCAGTTGGGAACAGTTTGCTCATAACACACCACTCCAATTTGTTCATATTTCCTAGTGTATTTCCTGTAGCATAACAATGGAGAATTCATGTATAAGGACTGATTGGCTTTTACTTTTTGAATCTGACATTCACTTTACAGTCACCACACCAGTCATGCCCTAAGACAA
Source organism: Xyliphius kryptos (assembly GCA_025769995.1). Taxonomy (NCBI): domain Eukaryota; kingdom Metazoa; phylum Chordata; class Actinopteri; order Siluriformes; family Aspredinidae; genus Xyliphius; species Xyliphius kryptos. The sequence goes on along the minus strand of JAOUQT010000016.1, from coordinate 2,949,708 downwards.
TATAATTTCTTATTATGTTCAAATGTACAAGCTAGTACTACTGTATCTGCAGGGTGAGATTTTGTGCCATAATATTAAGCAGCAGTTCTCCAGGTACACTGGCAAGCAGTGTAAATAAATCCACAATTTAAAATAAATTATGCTATGAAAAAGGTTGTTCCTGTTTTATCATTAACAATCTTCCAGTTATTGTCATCCACATAACATATTTCTGAAAAAAAGGCGGCTTCACGACTGACAATTTTAAAAATATATATTTTTGTTAATTGGTTTTAATATTTAACTTTACTATTTTTTTCTATGATGTGATTTTCAGTAACGTTACTTGTCAGTGAAATCTTAGTAATATTTTATTTAGTGTATTTTATTCATGATTATCTCTTTCTCATGTTTTGTGTAAATACAGTGATTAAAGAAACTTGTTTTCTATTTTGCTGACATTTCATTTAGATGGTTAAAAAGTAGTCATGGATTAAATTATTTGATCTTCCTAAATCAATTGACATATAAGGTGTTTTAATTTTATAAATAATGGCAAAAAGTCTGTGTGCGTGGTCCCTATACAAATTCACACAGTTGCCTCGATTACCACTACAGTTGACCCTGTGAAGATTTATGTACTTTTTTTCCACAGCTTTTTTGTGTATAAAAAAACATGAAATTGTCATTATCATAAAAGTCTGCGAAGTCCGCAGAACAAACTACGGTTAGAGTGTTTCTGTCAGTGAGATCATGGCCTTCATAGCAGTTCTGTCGCTCCAAGCAACACTCTGACCAATGGTGTAATGATTAAGAGCAAAAATTATCAGTAATCAAGTAAACGTTGTTCCAAGAGCGCTACAAAGTCATGCAATATTTACATTTTGATAACAAGGACACATGCTGAATATATGAAGACCGACAGATTTGCCGCAGTTTTGAATATCTGGCAATATTTCGTACAACTGCTATTTATGTTACGTTCCAGGCCAACATGTTATTGTTGGGGAGCAGCTGTTTTAAACCAAAGCACACTGTCCTTTCCTGCAATACATTTCAACTAAGCCTTATGAATTCAGCATAAAGTTGTGGGTTGCTGCAGACTTGTAAACAAAGCATATGTGCAACACCATTCCATATTTTGAAAAGGACCCAGACCTTCCAAGGTAGAGCAACTGGTTGAGAATGTTGTCATGAAACTCATATATTTTCATTATTTTTTGCCTAATTCTCTTCTAGGGTTGTGTTGAGGTTTCACTAATCAGATACAATTAATTGATATGTACACACTTACTCCAACAGTCACACACACACACACACACACACACACACACACACACACACACACACACACACACTAAATAGGGGTGATTTTAATAGTGGCAATTTTTAAAAAATGTGTTTTGTAATATGGCCACTAGATGGCTTGTTTTATTGTTTGAGAAACCGGCATCCTGTTATTCAGCTATCAATGTTCACTTCGCGGAAAAGCAGTTTATTAATGCTTATTGCTTTAAAATGTTGTACCTTTAATGCAGTAAAAAAGTGTATATTGCTTTTCCCTCCTGTGATAAAGTGTAAGAAAGAACTGAATTCTGAATCTCTCAACGTCAAACTTAGATTGTAAGTGATTCAGAATCACAAACAGAAAGAGTAAAACTATTACAAATTTGAGGAGCCTTGTTGGAAAACACCGTTCCACCAGCAGTGATTTTATTAATTCTAAATTAGCAGAGCTCATTTGTTGGATTATTCAATTGAATAAGTTCACTCGCAATAGTGTTCCAAGACTTAAACTATGAGTAAGTTTAGTTGACATTTTCCATTCCCTAATACTTTAATAGCACCCAGCAATAGATCGGTGCCCTGTCCTGTGCGTTTGCCCAACCTTAAACATTCTCTCCTGTATGAGAACTGAGAAATCTCACACAACCGCAGTATAGGATTATGTGGAATATAATGGATGATGAATACTTTCATTGTATCATTTGGCCATGGAACAAGTTTGACCCAAATTTAACTTTTCAAGTTTATTTACTGGCCCCTTCTCGGCCCACACTCATGCTGACATTTCATGCAATACATTTTAATTGATGCATAAATTGGTGAAATTTTCGAGAAAAAAAACATCAAACAAAACACCTGCATCGCCTGTATATAACTATAGCACAAATTATTGTTGACCACCAATAACTAGCTCAACCACATGGAGATAGTGAGGCATCATGAGCCGCTTCTGGTGGTTTTAAAGAGTAAACCTCCGCAGGGTCCCATAAAGTAATTATGTGAAAAGTCGTGGTACTTTTTACAATAGTGCATTGTCTTAAAGCAGTTTGAGTGTTCTAAGCCTGAACACACAAAAATAAAAAAAAAACTTTTAAGTACTTGTTATGTTTGAAATGGATAAAATCTTGTGAGGACTAATGATCAGTGAGGTACTCATTATCTTTGAGGGGCCGGGCAGTGTTAACAGTGAAAGACAATAATACTACTGTAGGTTAAATTTTAAATTGTTTTATAGTTTTCAGTTAGTGGCTTTGAATCTGAACAGAAAGGTTAGAATGATGGATGCTGCTTTTACAGCTATTTTAAGGTGCTTTTCTGTTTCTAATCAGAGTGGTTGAAGTTGTGAAATAAAATGTTTTGAGAACAAATAACAGAAAATGTCCATTTCTGTTTGTGTTGTAAAAAACGTGCTGTGTCCATAGTGTCTGAATTAATCAGTTATTCACAAATAAGTTTGTGATATATTTTTTAATGGTTTAGTTTTTACAGTTACAATTAGGGTTAAACTTTACACACCTGCACTTTCTGTAATATATGGACTTTGTGTACTAGACTTGTAACAAGTTTGCTTTACTTATGTGAATGATTAAGTGGCCAAAGTGAAAGATCTAGCTGCTCATGTATACACAATTACATTAATTAAATCAGTAGTTAGTAGCTGTTTCTATTTGATTTCTATAGACTGTGGATGTATTTGGAAATTGAATTGTGAATAAAATGTTACTCATTAAAAATGTCATTTTTAAAAATTGATTAAATTATTTATGCACAGATTATTAATATTACATTTGCAATGTAGGCTTGATTTTAATAATCATTCTTGTGACACTCTAGTTCAGTTTTATTTTTTTCTAACCTCTAGTTCAGTACTAGTTCAGAAACCTCTAGTTTCTACAACAACATTTTTTTACTTCAGACAGGTTTAAAATCATGATCACACTTGAATATAAAATATGAAAAATGCATCTCTAGATAAAAGAATAGTACATAGTTGTTATGGTTGTTATATTTCATATTAAGTATATAGATGATGACATAGGTTCAGTGTAATGCATAAAACAATATGTACATATAAACAGGCTTAGGCCAAATTAGTGGTGTTTGTGTGTGTTGACAAGAACATGTTTTATTTAAATACAGTGACATCTGTTACCCTAACTGAACATAGAATGAGATACCTTATTCTGTTACTTTTCTCCTTGAAGAAAAATAGGTAGGGGGGTGGGGCAAAACAGGACGGGAGAAAAACGGTTAGAGAGTGAAAGGTTGAACGTGAGGGGAGGAGGGAAAAACAATCTCATCAAGTGAGAGGCGTTTGCTTAGGAAGAGCTGACAGTCTTTGTGTATGTAAATGAAGAATTTAGACTAATGGAGTTGAACCATTTCTAATTTTGTGATGGCAAGAGGATTTTGATTGAAAGTAATTAAGCAAGCTAGCTGTAAAATTAATTAAAGCAAAAGGAGGGGGGATTTTTATTGGATTGGATAGCGATATAGCTACTGTCAACCAGGGGGACAAATGGGGGTGACCTGGATTCACTGCCCTCCCTCCTCCCACTTGGGACTTTTATGTCACTTTAATCTCCTTAGAGCGGCTGGTGTGCATTTGTTCGAAATAATCAAGGAAATATGGTCAGAAATTGTCAGCGTTCAGATCTAATTTACCTGACAGCTTCGCCAAAACTGTCTGTGTGTGTGTGTCTGTGTGTGTGTGTCTGTGTGTGTGTGTGTGTGTGTCTGTGTGTGTGTGTGTGTGTGAATATGTATGGCAGTTTCTTTTCTTTTCTCTCTCTTTTTTTGTTCTTCTGTCTCGTCTCTCTCTCAAAATGCTTTTGACGGTTTAGAGACATCGCAGCTCATCGGGATTAAACGGCAAGGAACCCGGTCAGGTCGGGTATGAACCCTTCAGTGAGCTGTTCCTGCTGCTGCTGGTGTTGGTGCTG
>JAOUQT010000016.1:2907304-2921342 GCA_025769995.1 Xyliphius kryptos | reverse complement strand
ATCAGTTGTAGCTTTAAACTTTAGTTGGTTTCTGTTGGATAAAACACACACATACATATATATATATATATATAGCATAAATGTTACCTAACGTGATCCTGAGTCCTTAAAGTGGATAAAAATAACTAAATCAAACAAATAAGACAAAAATATTAGACTTTCACAAATGTATTGTTAAGATTAGACCATGACCGATACCTGTTCCTTTAATTCAACCGGGTGCCCAATCGGACCGGTCTTCATTTAAAACACCCGACTTTAATTTTTCCTTGTTAAGCCTAAAGGTTCACATACGTTGACAATTTAAAGGTGTGTAAATTATTAAATTATTTTCCTAAATAATTACATTATCAAGTCTAAAATTTCTGTTTTAAAAACAAATATCTTTTGTTTTTCATAAGGCCCTTTAAGTTCTTGTATCTGTTGTTTTTAAATCCAAATTTGATCAACTGCTGTAAATGTCATTTGTTTGTTTGCATTAAATAAATGGCTTATCCAAAGCTTTTGATAACTTAAGACCAAAACTTAGCTTATCAAAATATACTTTTGCTGGGTACCATGACACTTCCGAAGAAAAAGAAATAAAGCTAGAAGATAGACCAGCTTAGAAGAGAAAAAAATATCTTTATAGTAATTAAATACAACACACAGACATCAAACCAAATATTCGCCTGAATAATCTGTCAAAAATAGAGGGACAAACAAACAATAAGATAAACAAAATATGGCACAAAGTACACGACTGATCTTGTGTAAACCAGGTGTCAAATATGACAAGTTAGTTCTTGTGGGGGAATTCCAATGCCTATTCAAGGAGGCCGCTCAAGGAGGATGAGTTCCCCACTAAGCCTTGGTCCTCCCAAGGTTTCTTCCTAAAAATAACATCATGACAGGGAGTTTTTTCTTGCCACTGTCGCTTCGGCTTGCTCTTTTTTTAGACACTGTTGTAAAAAGCGCTATATAAATAAATTACTTGAACTTGAAATTACTTACTCAGGGGATAACATATCGGGCACTGGGCAGATACAAACCGGATTCCAAAAAAGTTGGGACACTAAACAAATTGTGAACGAGGTGCAGTTGCCAACATCTGATCTTTTATTCAGAATAGAACACAAATCACAGATCAAAAGTTTAAACTGAGGGAATGTATTGTTTTAAGGTGAAAATATGTTTCATGGCATCAACAAATCCCAAAAAAGTTGGGACAAGGCCGTTTTTACCACTGTGTGGCATTCCCCTTTCTTCTTAAAACACTCAACAGACATCTGGAGACAGAGGAGACCAGTTTCTCAAGTTCTCATGTCTAATACATGCCTCTAACGATTTAATCAATCATCTTGGGCCTTCTTTGTCGCGCCTTCCTCCGTACCAAATGTTCTCTATAGCTAAAATATCTAGACTGCAGGCTTTACTTAAAAGTCTTTGCTATTTTACGCTGGGTCCAGCCACTTATTGTTACTTGTCCCAACTTTTTTGGGATTTGTTGACACTAAAATTTTAAATCAACATATTTCTCCTTTAAAATGATACGTTTACTCAGTTTAACCTTTGATCTGTCATCTATGTTCTATAACGAATAAAATATTGACATTTGCCATCTTCACATCATTGCATTTAGTTTTTATTCAGTGGGGCAATTTAGAGCCTCCAATTATTCACCTCGAATCTGTTTTTTGACCATGGGAAGTGAACAGTAAACAATAAAAAAAAACATTTATGAGTGCACCAAATGGCAAAAATTAAAGCGAGCTTTGTCATTGGTTACATATGACATTAAAAACTGTTAAATATTAAAAAAGATGTTAAATATTAAAGAAACAGCGTTAGAAAAGTCTTGTCTGGGTTAAAAATAAAAAGGACTGGACTGCTGCTGAGTGGTCCAAAGTTATGTCTTCTGATTAAATTAAATTTAGCACTTTCTTTGGAAATTAAGGTCGAATAGTCTGGAGAAAAAGGGGAGAGGCACACAATCCAAGTTGCTTAAGGTCCAGTGTAATGTTTCTGCAGTTGTTGGTTTGAGGTGTGATCTGCTGATATTGGTCCATTGTGTTTTTTAAGGTCCAAGGTGAACACAGCTGTCTACCACGAGGTGTTAAAGAACTTCATGCTTCCTGCTGCTTACCAACTTTATGGCGATGCAAAATTTATTTTCTAACAGGTTTTCCAAAGCTACAGTACCTGGTTTAAGGACCATGGTATCCCTGTTCTTAATTGGCCAGCAAACTCGTCTGACATAATATTAAATTCTGTGAGGTATTGTGTAGGGGGAAGATGTGATACGCCAGACCCAATAATTCAAAAGTAATCCAGGCCAAAGGAACCCCAAATAATTAATTTTTAATTCATTATCTCATGCTTAATCCTCTACGAGGGTCGTAGTGGGGTTCCCAATGCCCATCCGGGAGAAAATGTTTTAGGAGCTGGGCAGATACACCCAGGACAGGGCGCCAATCTATTGCTGGGCACACACTCACTTACACAGCCACATACACTATATGGGGCAAACTATATTAGAGCATTCAATTCACCTTTAATCCCATTCTGTGGGAAGAAACCAGATAACCCAAAGGAAATTCACGCCAACACGGTGAGAATGTCAGCATGAAATTACTGAATTATAACCTGGAAACAGATTTTGAGTTGGTGACAACAAGGCCCTCTAGCAGGCATACGTTACATCAGTGTATTAACCCCCTCTGAATGTATAGTTAGTGAGTGCACCACTTTGGTCAGATATTATTATTGATTTAAAACTAATGCCAGAATTTTTTTTTACTTTTTTTTAAGAAAAAAATGGGAATGGATTTTGTTTACAAATGATAAGGATTTATTTAAATTCTTTTGTGTTATTTTCCTAAATATTAATGAGGTTAATAATTTAATGAGGTTATTATTGGTGTTTTGTTATGTGTGTTGCAGCTTTAGCTACAGCATCCTAACTGTAAATGCATTTATTCTGGCTACACAAGTTATCTATCTGAGATGTAATGCTCTTAATACTGCATTTCTGTACAAAAGTTGCATTAATTTATTAGGTCTCTTCACTTGGATTGTGTATTTTTTTTAAGGTTAACCATATGTTGATCAGGGGGATGAGGAAAGACACACGCCAGGGCTAATTTCTGATGGCTGCTTTGACTGGTAGTGGATTAAATATAATTGGGGAAGCAGAAGGGAGTTACTGTGCCGTTATTACACATCATCAAGATCCTAAACTAATTTGATACAGCTGTTTGGACATTGTCTGAAAGGCTGTCACACTAAATTGCAAAAGTCTAGCGCAAAAGTTTTAGTATGAAAATTGTTTGAAAAAAGATGAAAAATATAATGTGTTGAAACATATATTTACTTACTTATAGTGGGTGTTGGTGTAGGTAGGAATTCTGAAAATGTTTTTCTTTCAGTCACTCCTGGCTAAATTCTGCCTTCCTGTGAATACGGTGGCTTATTTGGCCATACAGTTTACTAAGACATGTTGTCATGAAATACCCAGCTCTGACTTTTATCTTTGTACTACTATAAAATGAGGCATGCTATATTAAAAATGAACTGTTGGATTATTTAGGGCATTGTTTTCTTAATTTCCTTTCTGTACTTTTTTTAAGGTTGTTAGGATCTTAATCTTGTTGGCAATTGCGCCTTTAGAAGCACAGACATTGGTATATAAATATGCAATGCACCATATGGCTCTACCAGTACTGGAACAAGATGTGTCCAGAAGGTAGATCAGGATCAATATATTATCTCTTTCTTACATCAGACTTTTCAGATGTAGACTGTATAATTACAGGACATAGTCTAGAGATGTAGAAAGGAAACAAGCCAAATAACCAAACTATGTGTATTTTTTAGAGGTGAAAACCTTTATATTGTCATAAAAAAGTCATATTCCTGATGCATTAGGTAAGAAAGAATATAATCTTTGCTATAGCCACCATTATTAGATGCATAGCAAGTTGAATATTTATAAAATATTCTTTAATATTTAATTGCAGCAATCTGCTGCTGTAGTTTTTCACATTTGCACTTCACAGTATATCAATTTATGTTTAAAATAGTTATAAGCCTGATGCTGCTAAAATGCAAAGTTGCAACCTGCAGTAGTATGAAGATTATTGTAAGCTTTAGTGCAATCAGGGCATTTAGGTCAATGCAAAAAGACATTGATAATATTCCATTTGCTGTTTGTTTTTTAACAGAACAATTTTGACTGCACATTTCTGTAGTGTTTGTGGTGGTGATGTGTGCAAAAAGAGCTGTTGTACTGTTTACTTGTTGTGTTGCTTCCGTTATACTAGACTATATTGCATAAATAAAATCAGGAAGCCAAAAAGTTTTAGTGAAGAATATACAAGAAGCTGCTGTGGTTTTATCAAAAGCAAATTCTTTGTTTGACTCAGCCAGCAACACTTCCTTTTGGGTTCTCTGACCAAAATAGCACACAGTTTCAGTAAAGCAAGTATCTACCTCATCATGCATGTGTTTAAAAAAATATATAACAAGGAAATAAAAAAAGAAAATGCACAAACACTTTGTGCTACAGCATTTAACAAAACTGTTTGTTTAAATTGTAATTTATGTTTATTTATGCTCTTGGAAACCTAATTAAAGATTTTAAGGCAGTGCATTCTTGCTAATTAAAGTGGGTTTTCTAATTCCAATAACAATCCCATATGATATAAGTAATAATATATTTAAAAGCCTATAATTTTTCATAAAACATGTCCTACTATATGGGATTTTCTATCATGCTAAGTTATCCAAAGGTAGTCAAATGCAATTAAATAAAGATTTCAAAAATAGCCTTGGGCCTTGTTGTTGTGAAGGTAGGCCATTGAGCTAACCGTTGAGCCAGTCTTCCACAGTACAGCACTTCAAAGTACTTTTAAAAAGACATTAAATCAAAAGTCACTGTACCCTAAAATGCACTTTTTTATTTTTTTTATTCTAAATTCAAGCTTTTGTGACTGACATCAGTGACAATATTGTTTGCTGAAAATATGTCAACTATGGAAAAAAAATCATAGGTTTACTGGCAATAAATATTACAAACCATTATGTGAAACAATACTATTATCTGTACATCCAGTTTTTATGTAAATGATATGTTGTTCATTGTGTAGTTCAAGCTTACTTATCAGTGTAAGGGAGAATTATGTAATTTATCCTTTGCCTGTTTATTTTAAGTAATGGCTGGTGGGTTGTGTGTCAGCATGATCATTACATGTCTTACTATGTAAGTTTTAGTGGGTATTTCTTTGTTTATTATTTCATAATTTAATTATTTTAAAGTATGTGTGCACGCTGTTTGATGTTTTTGTATTGCAGCAGTAATGTAAACATTTTGAGTTATGGTTTTGAGGTATGGTTTTGGTGCACTCCTAAGGTATTGCTGTGCTGGTGTAAATGTATAAATTGCATATGCTGCAAAGTATTAATGAATACCTTTGATTATAATAATCTCAATAACGATTTATAGATATGGATGGCACGGTGGCTTAGTGGTTAGCACATTTGCCTCTCAGCCCTGGAGATGTAGGTTCAATTTCCAATTTGGGTGGAGTTTCCAAATTCTACCTGTGTCCGTGTGGGTTTCCTCCCACGGTCCAAAAATATGGATTCAAGGAAAATTGACTGCTCTAAATTGCCCCTATATAGTCAGACTAGTTTTCAGAGCACTGCAATGTGATATTTGGCAGCATTTTAATTGCTTTTGTTATAATGCAATATACATTTTTTTGTTTGAACATTTATTTATCCTTGCTTGCTTCTGATTAGAATTATAGGGGGTGTTCAAGCTTATTATTCTTTTTGGTTATAAGTCTGGAAAATACACTGAACAGTTTGGCAGTTTATTATAGCAACACAAAAACATTTGCACACACATTCACACCGTCAATTTTAAACTACAAGTTTACCTAACAAGCATGTTCCATCTTGCTGTTCCATTTAGCTTGCTTTATTGCTATCACTTGTTTCTTGTGGTGAGGCGATCATATTGCTGTTAAGGGCATATTCGATAGTATATTCACTCAACTCCTTATTACTCAATTATCAAATTTGCAGCATTTGCAGTCTTTGTGTTTGTAGAAGTATTAAGCCTTGTTTGGGCACATGACTAACACAACTCTTAGATAGTGACAAAGACAGTGACAAAGCAGTGACAATGTTAAATAAAGCACCTTTGAAGTACCATGTGACCTCTACAAATCATTGATTTTTTATTTTTTTTTACTTCAGTGAGTGTTCATGCCCCACAAACAATAAAAAAAGAAAAAGAAAATGGCAACGAGTGCACCAACTGGCCTGGTTCTCAAGCAGTTGCATCAGTGCTGAGACAGTAGGGGAAGCCTCTGTCCAACTGTGGAAGCAGCAAATTTAACATGACGTGATTTACAGAAATTTGAGGTCAGGGGACATCCAGAATGATGCTACACTGTCTCAGCCTCTCAAGAAAGAAAGTCAGCATGGTTGGGGACAAAAATAAAAAATGAAATTAGAGCTGCTCTAAGACCAAGCCTGGGATGTCTGCTGAAGATTGCATGAGGGGCTTTAGATGTAGACTCATTGTGGACCACATAACAACCCTCCAGGGTTTTGTCTTTTATTATTTCGGAATGCTTTCTAAAATATGCTTTAGGTCATTGTTCGGCTGAACAACCCATGATCTAGGATTCTGATACTCAGCTCTATATGCTTCTTCGAAATTAGTTTCTAGTTTGCAGAGTTCATAATACCATGCAGTGCTAAGCATTTAAAAACTCAAACATCAAGTACCTCCACGCCACTATATGCTGGCAGCATAGTGCAGTCTTTCCAGTCCCGCTGAAAGGACAAATAGGCAGTGAGTTGTAAGCTGCTAAGACATTGTTGGCAGTTGGCCAAAGCCAGTGCTATCCATAGTTCCAGCGTCGAGCCATTTAAGCTTGCAGAGTTTTAGTTTAATGCTGGGATATTAAAGTAATGGCAGAAGGCACAAGTGCGTTATTGCTTTAATAAAACATACAAAAATAAAAAAAATAAAAAAACTTTTTTTAGTTTTATGGGTTTTTTTTTTAAATGCTGATTGCTGAGTAACAGATTTTTGGTTTCTTTAACAATCAAATATTGTCATCAAGTGACCAAATTACAGAAAGCAGTTTAAAAAACAAAACATCGGGAAAATAATGTATGTCATATACAAATGTAAAGCATTCAAGGGTGTGCATTATTTGGAAGGGTGTGCATTATAAAACTGCTCAGCCGAATAGATTCAGCGACCGGAACTACCTGTTTTATTATGCATTGCATATATAGCATTAGTTGGAGAGAGCATGGTATAGACAAACTATTAGATCGTTGGTCAGGAGTGTTTAAGCATTTGGCATCCCTGTACTTCTGAGTGGCTATAGACGGCACTGCACTTTAAGTCATGCCAGAGTTGTTTAATAGAAGACCTGGTAGCATGCTGTAAATCGCATTAGGTGCGGGGGCAGCACTTAGGCCCAGGTGGGGGGCTAATCTGTATTATTTTCCCCACTCTGTTAGAGGAGTGGAAGATCTCCAGTCCCCACAGGTGGTGACTAGGGTAGATCAGTAAAAAACCCTCTTTATTTATTGTATAGATTCCATTGCTTCATGTACTTCACTTTTGTAAAGAAATCAGGGATTCAGTATGAATTCAGTATAAAAAATACTGTATATTTGGAGCTACTAGCGTTTAAATATGGTTATTACAAAATATGTCCTTTCATAAACTTCGCCAACCACAATTTAACAGTTACTAGTTAGCTCATGATCACAAACACAAACATGATCACAAACATTGTGAAAATTAAAAATTTCAAGGCAGTACATTCCTATTTCTGGCTTGTTTTGGCTTAGACTTGTGCCACCTAATTGTTTCCCAAACAGTATATTTCCTTTTCCGTGCAATTTTTAAAAATACACAGTGGCATTTGTATCTATTGTCCTGTCTGGTATGTGTTCATGCATGCCTTTGTTTCTTTAGGACTTGTTTGTGCTAGCTGCTACAGCGTCTTTTTGGCACGTTGTACCTCTGAAAAAAGGGAGAGAGAGGTAAGAGGGCAGATTCAGTTTGGGGTGTTTCTTTAAGAAGAAACTATGTTTCTCATAGATTTTTTTTAAGACAGCATACAAGGTCAGGGCCTAGACAAAAATCATTTTTGCTTTACTAATATAAAAGAAAAACAAACTGCATGCATTGACTTATCAATAATAAATAAGGTTTGTGTGTGTTTGTGTTTATAGGTCGGGAGTCCTCATAATCATTCATGTTTTTTATTTAATAGAAAAGGTACTCTTTTAAGCATATATGTTTTGTTTTTATGTGTATTCTCACATTTATGATTCATTTTTTATAGTGAAATAAAAAAACAAGAAGAAATTTCTCATATAAAAAGCACAGTTTTGTGTTTGGGCAGTGATTCACACACTCGAGTTTCACAGAATCTACAAGATAGAACAGTAATTACATATGTATATACAGTGTAGTCATACCACCTTCATAGTTCTTATCTCAGAGGTATATTACAGGTAAAGCCCACCACCTTTATGTTCACTAAAACATGCAAAATAAAAATAGGGTCAAGATAAATCTTTACTTCTCTAGTGAATAGTTCCATATTTACTCCAAATAAAAATGACCCATGGCCCACCGATACCACCAAATAATTTTTCTTCAAAATGCATTCTGCTGTAGCATTGTTTTTAATTATCAGACCCCAGAAATTATTATTATCGTGTCTGACACAGCAATTAAAACTTCAGGTCAGAAGCACAACAAGCGGTGATCAGTGGTGAAGCTGAGAAGTTTTAATTAGACAATCAGAACCATTAATGCACAAAAAAGGTGTGCACTGGGAAATTAACGTGAACATCTTAATCAGGGTTACCGACTCTGAAGAGGAGTCAAGTGAACAGAGAGCAAAAAACAAATCATTTCTGCACCACTGGGACAAAACTCAATTAAATGTGCATGCAGAAAATTGAAATTTAGAGCATAAGCACAGACTGCTGGAAAAATTACTGCAAATCTGGACATAAGGTCGTGGGCCTGCATATTGTTATTCTTGTGTAATAAAACTAAAAGAGGGGCCAGATACTAAGGTCTGAAGAATAAAACCACTAGTGGCTTTACGCTCTACTTCCTCGTTTACAACTAACAGTGCAAGTTAATTTACAAAACAAAAGAAATTAGTGTTATTTTATGCTTTACACACACACACACACACACACACACACACACACACACATACACACGCATATGGAAATGGTCATTTTTAGTCTATTGGCTTTTGTGCTTTATTAAATTAATTATTTAACAAAATATTTTACCCTGTTCATCTTAAAAAATCAAAGATGCCTTAAATCATTTCACTAATATTCTGGATGAGTCAAAAGCAAGTAAGAGAACACAGATAGAGCTGCCAGCATTCTCAACATTTGTATAATGTTTAAAATTATGAAAATATATTTATTCATATTGTCTGAGTATTCTGCTTCTTTTAGAAAAAACAGAAATCAAGTGAATGACAAAAGAAGAAAAGAACAGTGCATGTCTAAACAGTGCTTCACATCCACTACCCATGTAGTTTTATTACATTTAGCAGACAAAGCAATAATGCACAAAAGGGCACGTTATTATAAATAAACCACAGGAAAGAGGTTTTATTAGAGGTGCTGTTACATAACAATACACAACATTGAGTGCACACTAAAATAAGGAAAAAAACGGAAAACAAAATCACTAATAAACTCACCTTTTGCGACAGAATCCAGTCCGTTTTTTTTAAATGAACCCTAATGCAAATAAGAGATCTTCAGTTTTTTTAACAATCAATAACTACTATCCAGTGGCCAAATTACAGAAAACAGTTTATCAAAATTTTTACAAATGTAAAATGTGAAGCAAAAGTTTAGGTTATTGTGAATAATGTCACAGCTAGAAAAGCGGCTCAGCCAGTCAGATTTGAAGACCGGAACTACCTGTTTTATAAACAAAAATAATGCACTTTTTTTTTTAGAATTATTAGTATATGAAACACTTAACTGGGTATGATATTATTCGTTTTACAAAGACGGAGATGAGAGATGTCACAGACAGATGAACATTTTCTTTCCCTTTGTCAACTTTTTTTAGGCACTCAAAGACTTTTTAAGTCTTTGGAGAAAAAAATAGGACCTATTGTATTGTTCGTACTATATAAAGTAATGCAATACAGAAGTCATTTTACACCCACTCATGTCCTGCAAATATGGTTCAATTATTATCCCTGTTGCTTATGATAAGAAGGCAATAAGCATGTGCAAGTAGCTTAGAGAATGTATTACTGCAGTTCTTTTGCATGAAGAGAAGCAGGATATTTTGTGGAAGTAAAAGGACTTGCTTGTTTTACCTACACTGCATACAGTGACGCCAGTCCCTTGAGAGTTGAAAACATCCCATGTGTGAACCTGTGCTTTCATCCACATCCTTAGTAATTTCACCACACTGTACACTACTATACAGATGGAGAAAAACAACGGCATTACCATAGTGATAGTCAGTGTCAACATAAAAGGTGGTAGATCAACTCATAAATCAAATAATAAAAAAATACCAGACCTGCAATGGCTGAACTAAGACCTTGCTTTCTAGATGTGCTTAACTTCTTTAGTTATTTTGTGTGTGCAATTTATAGACTTTTTAGACTCGATTACACCATATGTACTGCTTTGTACATTATTGTTTTGTTTTTTCCAGACTAAAAAGGTATTAAATACTGTGTATGCTCATACTTGTGTAATGGAAATAAATCCTGTCTCAGATGATGTTGGGGCTAAAGTGTAATGTATTATTTTCAGGAAACCTCTAGTTAAAGTATGTAAGAATGGTACTGTAAACACAAAAATGACATATACCGTTACACCCAGATGACCTTGAAGTGTTGTGCAAAAATACCATGAAAATTTATGTCTTCCACTTCCTAATAGTTTTTACAGCTGATTTTATTCCCAAATTACTGCCTGCTTTAGTGTGAACCTTTCACCTCAGCTCTGCAATTGTCCAAGGGCAGAAACCTCTCTTTAGTAATGTTTAGTTCTGATTAGTGTGTACAGAATGGAAAAGTGCTCAGTAGATTATTGCTCAGCTCATTGTTTCTAAAAGGAAGGGCAGAGCACAAACACAGCAACTAAGAAAGTGCCAAGGCAAAGCAGCCCTCAGCGTGTTGTCTGACATAGTGAGAACCTATTGTCTAAGCATATGACTTAACTGAACAGTAATAATAACGGTTTCTTTTTTAAATTACTAAACAAGAACAAACCGTACAGTTTTAAAGAGGATTTGCTCAATAGGATCATGTAATTTTACAGAACAAATATGTTCTGATTAAAGCTACTATGCATAGGTTTGCGTTGATATGAAAAATTAACTATTACATAATTCAATGGGATCTGTAACTGTATTCAGTATTGTTATTTGGATACATCACACATTATAAAAATTTCCTTGTTTTCCTAAAGATAGTTGTTATTTATTTAATGTAAAATTTTTTAGTCCATAATTAAGTATTATTTTTCTTACTATTTTGAGATTTGGATGTGCTGAGCATTAATAATTACCAGTTTAAACAGATCGTGTGGTTTAAACAGAAAATTGTCTATGTGTCTATAAGTATGTAATAAGGTCAAAAAGCCTGCTCAAACCTGGCACAACGACAATAAGTGATTAGATCAAAAGTGGACAGTACAATGAAACATTTTAATAGAACATCATAAATTATTTATACACTAATGTCTAATAAATTATGATTTGCACAGAACATTCATATCTAACAATTAGAAATAGGTAGAATGTATATATAAACCTTCTCGTGTGTTTGCGCTGGGTTGCTATGTTCAAATGGTCAAAGCAAGTTCCAAATAATAATGAATACTTGAAGTACGAATTTAGTATTAAGAAGTAATACTTATTAAATTAAGCTTGTGTAATATCCACAAATTTGATTTACCTTTATTTAAAAAGCTTAATGTATTTTATATATTAAACTTGCATTGCAGGCTGCCCCAAATAAATTAAGTACAGGGTTCTGTAACCCTGTGTTCTGTAAGTCGCTTTGGATAAAAGCGTCTGCTAAATAACTAAATGTAAATGTAATATCTACATATAAGTTTGTGCAGGTTCCGTTTTATTTGTGGGTTCATTACTCCTCTTCCTTCTTTTCAAATGAAAATTACATCTGTGTTTATTTGCATATGAAGCAGGAAAGGGAGATCACAACACAAATAGTTACCAGTTACTTGAGGTGTATTTTCATGTCAGGTGTAAACAAGTTCTGTAGATGTAGCTGTCAATTTATGATTTGATGTCTTTGTGTTTTATATTGTGTTTAAAAAACTGGAAAAGATGATTGACAGTTCTAGGAAGCAAGCTTTATATACACAGTAGTTTTTGAAAGATACATGAGAAATTACAATATAAATGGTCATGACATAATCTATGGTATAGACACAATAGACCAAAAGTATTGCTTTATTATGTATGTAATTACAGACTAAAATTGTTTAATTAATAAGAATTTTCTGAGCATTGCTAATAGTAGTTTACTATAAATGTTATTCTAAGCAGTAGTACCCTGTCACTGTCAAATCAATGCAATGTCCTCTGACAACAAATCCTGTCAGTTTACTATTGATATCCTGATTGTCCCCTTTGGTTAAAGCTGTCATAACTATGGCTGCACCCATCTAACACTTTGACCCTAAGATATACAAATCAAATTAGTCTAGCTGAAAGAAAATCAAGTAATTTCTTGTTTTTTTTTTCCTAATATAGACAATCTGGAATTTGGCACAGGATAAGCAACCGCTAATGTGAATATTGTGACATTAATGAATTTTAAGGAATCACCACCTTGTTTTTTCTTTATATCTTATGACTAAATGAATTCAAATAGTCAGAGGTTATTTTTGAGTGCTTTTTTCATACTTAGTAAAGAAAGTAAAGATGAGATTAAAGTAAACAATGGCCATTTAATGAAAGATGAATATTTTAATTTGATTAAACACATAAACACATTTGAGAAACTGAAATATCTAAACCTATAAACATATAAACAGCAGAGAAGAGCCAGTTTAACAAATCAAAAGATAATCAAAAGATACGTGAACCGACTCGTGCACTGGAATCGATTCACTTACGGAGTCCGCGGAGTACGTCGAGGGGACGCCGAACTAAGGGGACCCCACAGCGGATACCTGGAGCATTTCCCGCTCCATGGGCTCGCTGCGGAGTGCGCGGGACCTCCGATTTGGCAGCAAGGTATTTGCGGCCACACAATTGCGCAATGGCTAAAGTCGGGCATTAAGCCGGGCGAAGTTAGGAGGGTGAAACGAGGGCGGATTCCTCGGAATAAAATTCCCCAGAATCCGCTGAATCCCCCTCAACGCGATCCACCACTTCCTCGTTACACCCCCATGGGGCCGCCATCCTAGCCCAACTAGACAAAATACAAACCCAGAAAAAGGAAAAGATCGCTTACCTGGCAAAACTGGCTCCAATACGTTATGGTCCTTGATACTGTTATGGTTTACACGTCGGAACCCTAGCGAGTGCTCACCCGAGCCGAGCAGAGAAGAGCCAGATTAATGAAAATGGCATATCTTACATGCATCCAAAAACACGAAATTCAAAAACCAACACGCGTTACACAAACAATCAAGGATACGGACGAATTTAAACCAAGAGTATATAAAACAAAAGTCCCTGTCACTTGACAAGAAAGGAATGAATAACAAAAGGGAACAGTTAATTAACAAAACTGGAATGATACCAAGGAACAAATAAGTTAATTAACTGAAAATAAAACACAAAAACAGGTAAGGAGCGCCGAGCGCTCCTATCAGTGACACTTGTCTGTACAGTCATGGCCAAAAGTTTTGAGAATGATACAAATATTAATTTTTACAAATTCTGTTGCTTCAGTTTTTATAATGGCAATTTGCATATACTCCAGAATGTTATAAAGAGTGATCAGCTTAACAGCAATTAATT
>JAOUQT010000016.1:2875687-2890506 GCA_025769995.1 Xyliphius kryptos | reverse complement strand
CCTCGTCTGGCAACCTGCTCCTTCCAGCGCGCCGCTGCGCGCTTCATGTTTGGCTTTGACACGCCGGGCGTAACACACACACTATATGGGGCAATTTAGAGCAGTCAATTTATCTTGAATCCATGTTTTTAGACTGTGGGAGGAAACCGGAAAACTCAGAGGAAACCCACGGAGACACAGGGAGAACATGGAAACTCCACCAAACTAGGATTCGAACCAAGAACCCTTAGTGCTGAAAGGCGACCGCGTTAAACACTAAGCCACTGTGCCGCAGTAACCAAATTTATGAACATAAAAATATACTTGCTTGGTTTTTGAATGTTTACTTACTTTAGATTATAAAACTATTTTATGTTTATTTAGCTGCTTCTTCAATAAGTTAATTAGGTTTCTGTACTTTATGAAGGCCATTTACCTTCGGGCCTTAAAACCCAGGCCCCCACCACCCAGCCTACTTATAATAATTAATGACATCTTAATTAATCCAGGTATTTGCCCGTTAATTAATTATAATATTAACCTGTGTTCATGTAACACACTATAACAAACTGTGCTCTAAGACTTAGTGAGCTTAATCATGTTTTATTTGCACAATGCCATCGTAATGCAGCTACTTGCTGAGTAAGGTTAGGCCAGATTAAGTCATTCTGAGAACTACTGGCTAACTAGTATGGCATTTCTTGTCAGTATGGGACTTTTAAAAAAAGTCTTGGAAACAATTTAAAAACTTCTTGTGTGCCAGAATACTATTTGAAATCCTGCATGTTCAGAATATTTGAACATTAAAACGTGTTTATTTGCCAATTCCTTGATCAAAATGAATTTTATCATATAATAAACCACCTTAGTCTTCCCGCATACTGCCCAAAACGTTCTCTAGTGTAGCAAAATGTTTATAAAGCTTTTCTCTATACATTCAATGTATGTGTATGTAAAGTCATGAATAAAAAACTTTAGAATTCTCTGGTTTTATGAATTAGGACATAATTTAAAAAAAAAACGTATGACCATAGAAACTATTAAAATTGAATAAAAACCTCAGATCAACAACACATGATAATTTACATGTTATTATTTCAGGATTAAAAAAAAAAAATAACAAGGACAAACTTCAAAAGTAATATAAAATCATGCATCCACAGGAATTTAGAAAGTAAGTAGCAGCGAGGCTCTGCTGATCCAATGCCCTTGAGTAGTTCATCAACATTGTGAGCAAGTCTATGAATTTTTTTGGTCTGGAGCATTCAAGTGTGGTTTAACACAATATAAGGAGGAAATAGGCAGTAAAGATGCACGTTTCCTGTAGATGTGTTTATTATTAAATCAAGAAAACATAAAATATGACCGTGGTGACCCAGAAGATTGTAAAAAAAAAAGGTATTTTTGTGGCTTTTTAAAAAAAATAAAAATAATTAATAAACTATTAACAATATATACTGCTCAAAAAAATAAAGGGAACACTAAAAGAACACATCCTAGATCTAAATCAATAAAAGTTTTATTTAAAAGATATATTCAGTTGAAAATCTTTATTTAGTAGACAATGGAATGCATTGAGAACAAAATAACATAAAAATTATCAAAATGTACATCAAAATTATTATCCCATGAAGGTCTGGAGGTTACATTGCGTTGTTTAAGCGTTCCCTTTATTTTTTTGAGCAGTGTATATTATTTCACCAATCTTAAGGGTTCTAATTGTAATTATATTTCAAAATTACATAATTTTAGACTTAGGCATGTATCTTTAAAGGATTATTATTACCCTTATAGCAGAAATTAAAAAATATATATACTTTATTGTGCATATCCTGGCAGTAATCGGTGATTAAATACACTTAATCCTATACTAAGGACTAGCGTTGCTATGCCCATCCAGGAAATAACCTTTTGGTACTGAGCAGATTCACCCCAAAAGTACCTTTTGGTACTGAGCAGATTCACCCATTTCACAAATTGCTAATCCATTGCTAGGCCCACACTCACTCACACAGACACATATATGGCAATTTAGATCCTCAGTGTTATCCCATTAAAAGGTATAATGAAAAACTCACTTTTGTGAGATACTTTAGGCGGTGTGTCCAGATTTTCCATTGGTACTATACCCATCTATCCATTCTCTTCCACTTGTTTTTCTCGAGACGGAATCCTATACTATCCAAAGAAGAACGATTTGGACACTGGGCACCAATCTATCACTGGGCCTATCACTAAACCGGACCACCCGAAGTAAAATAATAAAAAAAAAAAACACATGAACACGGAGAGAACATGGAAACTCCACCCAGATCAGGATTTGAACCTGGAGCACCAAAGCTGAGAGGCTTTTAGAGGCTGCGTGGTTTTCAAAAAGCATTTAACAGTATTGCAATTCAGAACTTACTACAAAACTTCATTAAAGCACAGGAACGTTACACGTTACAACAGTTTAATAGAAAAATAGCACATGTTAACCAACAGCTGAGTAGAAACAAAAGACTAGTGTCACGCTCTGCTATCGCCTCTGAAATCGGCGGCGCATCTCTGCCAGGGGAGCAATTGAGGTTAGGTAATTAGTACATGTAAGGTACAGCCATAATACCTAGTGGGTCTGTGAATCGAACCGGAGTCCTTTAGATCACAAGGCATGTTCCTTTACCAAAAGCCTACGACTACCGCAGGGTTTGCTTCCTGCAAAATCTTTTTATAGCCTTTTACAACTGATCATGAACAGAATGGACATAGAGCCTTCGGAAGACAAAGTGTTAGTAACAAAATAAACCACGATGTGCAAAAAAGAAGAGCAACAAAATTACTTGTGGAAAAAGTATGGAATTTTGCACATTGCACTGGTGGCAAACAATGCTAAGTGTAATATTGGCCACAGAGGAATAGTAGAACATAAATACTACTGGCTGATTTCAAATAATTTCAGACGCACAAATTTTGTGTCCCAAATAATTTAGGCATAAATTAACCAGCTTGAAAAATTATTTACCTTGCCAAGTGGTCAATTGTGTTGCATTACAGAGCATCAGGCATAGAATTAGCTTTACCTCTGAAATAGTAAAAAATATACAGGGCAAAATAGTTTAAGAGCATTTACAGCTCACTGGGGCTATCCTAAATGATCTACATCCACAATTAAAAATTGTAAAATATCAGGGTGCCACAGAATAATTACTGAGATAAAACAGATTTTGTGTGTTGGATGTTAGGATGCAATATGAGAGAAAGGACAATAGCTTTGGTAGAGCAATTAAATCTGTAATATAAGTGAACTTACAAGAATTATTCAAAATCGCTTACCAAACACAAAAATGGACAATCAAAAAAAAATATTTGCTGGTTTATCTTAATTGCCATCTATATCCAAAAAAAATATGTCATTTTCAATTTTTAGCTTTGATAAACCATGTTTAAGAAAACTGACACTCATATTATCAATGTCTACTAATACAAACTTGTCCAAAAATTTATGCAGGACATCAATCACCAAGCACTGCAAAACTACAGCAGCATTAGCAAGACAAAATTGGATTAGTGGGTTTTCATACTGCCTTGATGAATGCAATCTTCCATTCATCTCCCACATAGAGATGCACACCAGATTACAAGCATTGCAAAAACCCATTAGGGTAAAACTGTAGTGCTGGGGTGAAATCATGAAAAAAATAAAATCCATAAAACTAGGTATGGATACATAGAACTTTTCACCAGGAAAATTCGAAGAATTAATAAAGCCTGTCCAAAGTACATTTCGGTGTCACAGAAGTTGCTCAGGTAGTGCAGCCTATTCAGGATGGCACATCAATGCAAGCTGGGGCAAGAAAGTTTGCTGTGTCTGTCAGCACAGTGTCCAGAGCATGGAGTAGATACCAGGGAAAGGCCAGTACACCAGGACACCTGGAGGGGGCCATAGGAGAGAACATCTGCTGCCTCATCAGGAGCATGCCCTGGCATTGTAGGGAGGTCATACAGGCCTCATGAAGGCGACACACGACTGAGCGAATGTTTGCTGAAGTTGGATCAGCCTGTCATTTGATTTTCCATTTTGATTTTGAGTATGATTCTAAATCCAGACCTCCAGGGGAAAATAATTTTGTTTTACATTTTAAACATTTTTATGTTATTTTGGTTTCAACTCATTTCACTATCTACTAAACAAAAATTTTTAACTACAATATTTTATTCATTGAGATCTAGGATGTGTTATTTTAGTGTTCCCTTTATTTTTTTGAGCAGTGTAATTATGCACTATTAAATTGTATCTATTCTGTCTTTGCATTATTCTGTTTTAAAAAGTATATATACATACCTTGTAGCTTTCCATGCAATTTATTTAAAAGTAAGAATATCGTGCAAATATTAACTCACAGCTGGGATCAAATGCATACAAGATTAGACAGCTGGCTCAATATAGTACTAGAAACATATGTTCTGCATATGTACTGCATCACATATGTACTGCACATGACCTCATTCATTATCTTCCGCTTAATCCTCTACTAGGGTCAAGGTAGGGTTCCCTATCACAATACAGGGGAGAACATCTCAGGTGCTGGTCAGATACACCCAGGACAATCTATTGCTAGACACACACTCACTCACACATCCACACACTCACAAACTATATAGGACAATTTAGAGCATTCAATTTACCTGGAATCCATGTTTTTGGACTGTGGGAAAAAAATGGAGAACCCGGAGGAAACCCACACGGACACGGGGAGGACATGGAAACTCCACCTGGGATTCAAACCAGGAATCTCCAGGGCTGGGCCAACCACTAAGCCACTGTGCTTCATTCATTAAACTGATGAAGAAAAACAGGAAAGCAATCTTGAAATGAAAACATAAGGTTACTATTGTAACCCTGGTTGTTTGAAATCATCGAGTATAGAGATACACCTATGGGGAGGGACATCTGGTCCTGACCTCATAGAAGCATCCAAATGCACCAAGTCTGGCTTGACAGAGCTCGCATCCAATGCTGGATGGTTGCCACTCCCCTTCCCATCATCTACATTAGGACAGTGTATCAAGCTCCTCCCCCAGTAACTGTACATTGCGGACATGTGTGGATCTCTCCACTCGATGATATCAGAGAACCGTGTTCTCTTTTATCCTGTACTTTTGAGAGAAATCTATGGTGAAATCTGGACAACTCCCCGGTTCGTTCACAGTGAGATTCACCAGGAATCATGACTTCCTCCCCCCGAACAGATGTGGTGCTGGACCCACCCATGCCCATGTGCTATCAGCTCTGAGCAGCGACACCTAACACAGAGTGCGCTCCCGCAAACGTGCGACTTGGCACTGGACATCATATTGCCAGCCACATACAAACTGAATTTTTTCTGTTCAGGGAGACTCACATGCACGAGGGGTGAACCGAGAAGGCATACATGCTTCATGGAGGAAAGCCAGCAAAAGTGCGGTCTTATTTGACAGAAGTTTTAAGATGATGTCCTCATGAGCTTGAGGAGGGCACAGAGATTGTCTCAAGCACCAGTAATAGATCCCAGTAGCGATTTGCCTCACAATGGGCAAGCCACACCGCATGCCCTTCATAAACCTGCATATGAGGGGATGACACCTGGCAGTTGCATGGTCAAAACCGACATGACATGCCGATATGGCTGCTAGATAGAACTGAATGGTGGAGATGGACTTCCTCTTGTCCATGAGGAATGAGAGAAAATCAGGCACTAAGCTCTGATGAACTACTCATACACCACCTCTGAAGCACCCGCCACTTACGATCTTACGATAATAATCTCCTGGATGGATCTCCCTACCCTTTTGAATGATAATAACCATGCAACTTTTTTTTTAAATCCAACTCTAAGTGCTAAAATCCATTACATAAAAGTAATTATATTTTTGTAAAAATATTTAAAATATTAGCTTTTAATGGTAAGCGTTTTGTGCATATATATGAACTATTCCTCTGAATTAAGATTTACATATATAAGATTTATTTCTTCCGGTTGTGATTTTTATGAAGGAATCCCACCCTCTTTTGTTAAATACTATTTAGGATTGGCTATGAATTGTCCACATAGAAACCAATCAGGAAATAGAGCTATTTCAACATTGCTCCCTGCTTCCACAACATATCTATTTGAGATGAGCTTTTCAAGCATGACTGCTATAAAAACTAAAAACAAAAAGACTGAGTGTAGTTGAGAAAGAGGTTCTTGTGTACCTCTTTTCAATCCCTGCCAGGATATCAGCTTTCTGATATTCTAAACAGACACAGGTTTTACACTTAAGCTAATTCAGAAATTATAAAGTCATTATATGTGCATTAAGCTACAATGTGCCATTTAGTATCTTTTTTTGAATCAAGGTGCACCGTGGTTTAAAAAAAAGTTGAAAAACACTGCCACAAACAGTATCT
Source organism: Xyliphius kryptos (assembly GCA_025769995.1). Taxonomy (NCBI): domain Eukaryota; kingdom Metazoa; phylum Chordata; class Actinopteri; order Siluriformes; family Aspredinidae; genus Xyliphius; species Xyliphius kryptos. The sequence goes on along the minus strand of JAOUQT010000016.1, from coordinate 2,884,118 downwards.
CACAAAAGTTTGTATTATACCTTTTTCATGGGACAACACTAAAGTGATAACACTTTGATACAATGTAGTCAGTGTACATCTTAGATGCCATGCCCTCACATAAAGAAGGCCTAGGCTATAAAAAAAGACCATACAGCAGACCATCCAAGACCATACAGCAGTTTAACAGGACAGGTTTAATTCAGAACAGGCCTTGACATGGTCAACCAAAGAAGTTGATCAGCATCATAGCCAGAATTTGACTTTGAAAACATTAATATTAATATTGCTCCCAGCATTGATACAGAGGTAAACATGTAGTGAATCACATGCATGTGTGGCAGCAGCCAGGTGAGGACTACAAAGACAAGTATGTTTTGCCTACAGTCAAGTATGGTGGTGGTAGTGTTATGGTTTAGGGCTACATAAGTGCTGCTGGCTGTGGAGAGCTTCACGTGTTGGGAATGCTAACATGTACTTTGACATACTAAAGCACAGCATAATCCCCTCCTTTTAGAACACTGGCCGCAGGGCAGTATTCCACCATGACAACGACCACAAACACACCTTCAAGTGGACCACTGCCTTGCAGTGTTGTCCTAAAAATATACAATTAAATATAAAAAAATGTAAGGGTTGTACTAATTTTTGTAAGATTCTGTAGATGGGTTTTGTAGTTTAAAAATTACAGACTCTAATACATACTTTTTCTTTTTTTTTTTTGTTAGTCCCCAATTGGTTCTCTGTTCTTTATTGGTCAAGTGGTAGTACTATTTGTATCCTGGCCATTATAGAATAGAGTAAAGGGGACTAACATACTATGTACTGTAGTCCACAAACAGATGGACTACAGTCTGTAATTCAAAAAAACTACAAATTTCATCTTTACAGTAAGATGGACTAAAAAATAATTGGAGCAAAAATACATATATTTACATATCTATTATATGTAAATATATGTATAGATTTGAACGAAATATATGTATAGTCAAAGTATAGATTATAACCTAATTATAATTTAATATTGAATATTTATTGTTTAGGTGAGGTCTCTGTCTTGCGTGATTATGCTGCCACTACAATGAAAGAGTTTCTTCACATGTTTGGCTATGATGACCAGCATACCCGTGATGAGGTGTCCAGGAAGAGTGGATTTGATAAACCAAAAGCTGCTACCTCAGAATCATCCGCTCTAAGTAGTGAGGAACTCACACGAAGAGCACGCTTTTCCAAATATGAAGATTATATCCGCAAACTTAAGGCTGGAGAAACATTACCATTTCCAGTTCACACCAAATCTGAAGAGCTTAACACAAAGGAGAGCACTATGCTCCTACAGTCCACCTCCTGCCTATCAGGAACTGAAGTTCAAATGTTTTCTCCTAATATAGAGCAAAATTTTGCAACTGGCATGGCAGCAAATAACCAGGTATCCCGCACATCCAAATATGACTTCTTTATTCAAAAGCTAAAGATGGGTGAAAGCCTGAAACAACAAAATGGCAATGCATACAAGCGACCCTCCAAATATGACCTGGAAAATGTTAAGTATCTGCACCTCTTCAAGCCTGGTGAAGGGAAGCCTGACATGGGTGGTGCCATAGCCTTTAAAACAGGTAAAGTTGGACGGCCTTCAAAATATGACATACGAAACATCCAGAAGCTCCTCCCTGGAAAAGATGATACCGTTGTGATACCTGGCATTTTGTCCTCCAAAATAACCACCCAAGGCACACCTGTTATTCCCAATGCTGCTTCTTTGGGACCTGTTGTACCTCCATGCTTACCAGTGGACCAAGTGGGACATTTAAGCTTTAACACTGAATACATGAAGTCAAGCTTCTCCAAAACTGACTCTATTACTACTGGAACAGTTTCATCTGTCAAGTAAGAAATCATGCACATTTAACACTTGTAGTTAACACCAAAAAAGTATTTTGGCTTATTTTCTGTCTTGATTAAGATCAATGAATATTTGCCCTAAAAAGATACAAAAAATGAAAGCCTCCAGCATCTATGAATTACTTATCCCTTAAGTCCAAAAAAATGAATTTTCATTTTCTGAAATAGTAAATTTAATGCAGATGTATGCATAAAACCAAATCGGCTGTTTCTAAAACACATTCTGTTCTAATATTGTTTTATTTAAATAGTGTTAGAGTTTTTGATGTGGTCCTTTAAAATTCTGTTCTATAAAACAACTAGTGGTTTACTTTTTGCAATAAAAATGTAAATTACTTTACTTCTGCAAATATTTACACATTAACACAACAGCAGCTGGAGAGGTTTACAGCAACAAACACTTTCCTATGATTGCTAATTTTGTCCATCTAGATCTGAAAAATCGGCAGTAGCTGTTAAGTTAATGAGAAAAAAATACCATAAGTAATTAATTAATTCTATAAATCACAGTCAAACGAAAAGAAAATGTGGCTGTTGTCTTGCTCTCATCACTTCATCTTTCAATTTGTACACCATTAAAATGCTCATGAATATTTAATACACTCAAAAACATTTGCTTCTCTGCTTTATTTTGGGAAGCCATGCATTAGTGTTCTTATATACCTCAAATCTCATTCATTCCACAATCTAACTACTAGCAGCTTCAAAAACCTAATTATTGATAGTTCATGATCACTATTGTGATTTTTATTATGAGTAAAGTGACATGTTATCATTAATTCTGCAACTTCTCTTTGTTTACAACAGAAATGGACTTCCTGTGGAAAAACCTGTTACAGAGGATGTCAATGTTTATCAAAAATACATTGCCAGGTACAAATATTGTTTCCACAAAACATTTAATTTTTTTTCATTTTATTTGGATGTGTATTTTTAAGTAGAATTACAACAAAAAAAAAATTTTTTTTTTAAAATGCAGCCAACATTTCTTCAATTCTTTCATTTTCGATATCTTGTCACTGAATCAAATGACACTCTTGGTACCTAGCAAATTTCTGAAATAGATTTTGTGTTTTGTATTTATTCTGCTGTGACACAAAAGAGTTATCATTATTGAGTTTTTTGTTGAATTGTCAAAAAAATGTAATTTTTTAAAAATGCAAAAAAAAAACCTGGGGCTGTGGTGTAAATGATTAGACTACCATAAAGGCCACAAATCAAAGCATTGGCAGTAACACGCACATGCACAACTTGTGGGGTACACACACACACACACACACACACACACACACACACACAAGAAAAACCTCTCCCTGGACTGATTACATTTTGCAAGAAGATTTAATTAAGGAATTTTTAATGAGGCTTCTGCTGGCACTGCCAAGAACTGTTTTGATATTTGCACTGCATAATGCATACAATTTGTCTAAACATCTCTGCAGTTGATGCACGGGAATGTGGCAGATAAGACCAGATACAGTTTCAATTTCCGTGTTAAAGAAAATAAAAGAGGGAGAGAGAGCGTGAAAAAGAGAGGGGAATGGAGAGAGGGGGAGAGAGAAAGAGGGAGGGAGAGAGAGAAATAAAAAGGAAAATGAAAACTCATAAAAAGGGCACGCGCAGCCCAGTAGATCTTTGGGGAGTGGGGGGTTGGTTTTTGGACAGGATCGGCATCAAGGATTCAAGAAGGCTTTATTGTCCTTTTCATCACATGTAGCATGTCACGAAAACGAAATTATGGCACACGAACCCAGATTAACCCTGTAAACTTTTTTAAACCTAAAAAAAAAAAAATGTACATTGTATTATATATAAGGTAATAAATAAGATAATAAATATAGACTATATAATATGCATTATACAATATATATACAATATACATATATAAACATACAACTTAAAATATAAACAACAGTTTTTTATTTTCTTCTTAAATTTTAGCAGAGACAGCAGATTATGTGGCAATATGTAAACTTTACTTTAAATAGTGAATTATGGTGACCAGTGAGGGAAAAGTGTTGTAGTGTGATTTGTAATGTGTTTGTTATGAGGAGTTTATGAACACTAACATAAGCACACTTATGCTAAAAAAACAGCTTTGTAAAGTAATCTATATTGACCTCCCTTATGCGGTCTCTGCAGAAATGAAAAAATGTAGTTTATGCCTGTGTTTTAAGTGTTTAGATTTATAAAGCTTCTCTCTACTGGATTGTTGTCATTCTGGCTCTTTTGCTTTGCGCTTTAATCAGCATGTCTCCGCTGTACATGTGTAGCTACCATCTCTGTATCATGATGATATTAATATTTAATTATCTACTGAATAGTGAATGGGAAATGTGCACAGGCAATATGATATGGCTGGCTGTTGATTGGAAGAAAGAGCTGTTCCCAAAGGGGTTAACATAGACTGGGGTTGAACAGAGGCAGGCGTGTGTGTCACTCCTGGGGGCTGTTAGGAATAATCTAAACACATTATTTTGTTTTCCTTTTAAAAAGTGATAGAAAGCACACAACGCAGTAACAAGTCCTTTGAAATACCAACAACCATTAAAAGGTGTTTTTGCTAAAATGAACTCCAGCAGCGAGAGCTCAGCAAAAGCAGCCTCAGGATAAACTAAGCTTATCAGAGTAATTCTATTACACTTTTCCCCTGTTTCAGCAGATGGTATGTCGGCAGCAGTAGTACAAATGTTTATTTGTGTGTTTTGAGCTGTAATTGGAGGTTTTTACCAGTCATAATTATCAGGGTTATAATCAGCCTGTAAACACTCAGGAAATAAACCTCTTTAAAGCAGTGCCAATCTGTGGAAGCCTGGGCAAGACAGACTTCATAAGTAAAAAGCGAAGCATAGCACATAGAAGCACTCAAACCTTTCTATTAAGGTTCAACCTTTCTTTGATTAATGCTGGCCCTGTTAACCTGAAGTACTGAGTACTGATTTGGTGGTGTTTGATAAACGTTGCAAATGAGTGAATCACATCTAGGGTTACAGTTTATTAAAAAAAAAAAAATACACTACTTCTGAAGCCACTGGAACTAATTTAGTGGCGATTGCTATGACTGAAGTGTGAATTGCAATCACATGGTTGTGATACTGCGGGCAGTTATAAGAGCTCTTGAGTAGGTGTGTTTGTAGCCATTTGTAATACCTCTATGCTATGTGTATATTATTTTGCCAGTGTGAGGATGTTTAATAGTCCTTGATAAAATACTTAAATTAGAAAGGTTTTTTTACAGCTTAGCCTTGTTAGGCTAGGGGACACATTTTACTCCATGCTCCAAGTAGATTGAAATGACTCAAATAAAATAAAATAAAATAAAATATTAAGAAAATGTCATGCTGTTAGTCACATGTAAGCATGTGTTGAGTGACAACTCTATAAAAGCATATATCTATGAAAAAAAGTTGATAATAATATGCCATTGTGTTTCTGTACAGGTTTTCAGGGAGCCAGCACTGTGGACATGTGCACTGTGCTTATCAGTACAGAGAACATTACCATTGCATGGACCCTGAATGCAACTATCAAGTGAGTTTACTCATGGTAACATATACATGCATAGACAATTTGAATATATAATTGAAACATACAACTTTTCACCGTTAATGAAAAGATATAGTAAATAAACAGGAAAATAATTTTTGCTATTGCTTCACTTTTACTATAGGTTCCACCAGTCATTCACTAATCTTTATGTATATTGTAGATTGCATGCAAGAGCCAGATAGTTAAATAAAATAAGAGTATTAAAAGATAACAAGGAGGTGAACACTACAACTCAGAAACACCTGACAAACAGCACATAACAAACACATTAAGCCACATCAAAAGCTAACTAAAATTTAAATAAACATAACGAGCAATGAAGCAATTAATAAATTAACAAAACTGGCAAAAAAGGCAAAGGCAAATTGACGTCATGGGACAGAAGGGCAATAAGCACTGATGTTATCTTCCTCCTGAGGGGCGCGCACAGAGAACCAGTAGGAGAAGATGGAAGACCCATGGAGGACCCACCTGGTTGAGCTGTGAGCCTGGCTCAAAGGTCTGCACGTCCCGGTCAAATGTTTGTATGTCCGGTGACTCCGTCAGAAGGTTCGGAGACATGGTCTAGGTGAAAGAAGTGGTATTATCAGTAGGATAGGAAGTTGATGCCTTCCTGAATCCTGGCTGGGGATCTTTCTTTCAACACGTTGGTGGGTGTGTACCACACCAACAGAAACGCCGTAGTAGATTTAGTAGATTTGTCTTTGATTTCCCTCTCCTCCCTTTTAGCCTCCTGTACACAAAAAAAAGACACGGAGCCAGTCACAGCAAACTAAGGTGTAATAGATGCTGTAACTCAAAAGGTCAAACAAATGAGGACCGGAGACAGGATTACATAAGCTTGGAAATTGCTTTATTTTCACATTTTTTTAAATCAAATTTTAAATACGTGTGCTGGCTGGTATAGCTAGCATGCCATTGCTCCTTGTAGCTTGTGGTCGAGCTCTTTTTCTGTGGCATCATCAGGTGGAGCCATCTCAGGTACGGTATATATCTATAATTAAAGTCCATTGATGATGGCCCCATCTTCTTCCCCAGCGCCACTGCGCTCCTGCCACACTGCCACTTCAGCAGATTCTAGGTGAGGTGGTGTGTGTGTGAATCGCCACGAAGAGAGAGGAAGAGAGTCTGATACAGTCCTGCTTCTGTCAGCCTGCGGGTTTCTGGCATTCGCTCTCCAGCGTGTAAGCCAGTTGCTCATCATCTGGGTTACTAAGGAACCTCTCGTATTTAGGATTCCCTTTCAATTCCCACACAAGTGGAAGGTCCCAGTACTTTGGCAGCAGGTGACGTCTGAAACCTCGACTTGCCCGTCTCACTCTGCTTCACTTTCGAGGGAAGCCGATAAAAGTGGGACAGGGCCATCCATCCCCGTTGGAGAACATGCCTGCCAAACCTGCAGGTATAATTCTTGGATCACATGCATCCTCGTTCGTCCCAGGTTTCGACACCAATATGGGGTGGTTAAATGAATGAGGACTAAAGACAAGATTACACAAGCTTTATTCACACATTGCATAAAAGCATATTTGCCCCATATATGGAGATGCAGCTCATAGTGCATCTGATGGCTACTAAAACAGAAATAAAAAAGACCTAGGAGCAACATTTACTACTAGGGAAATAAATGGCAAAACAAAGGAGCTCCACAAAAACAGGGAGCAGGAATTCTTGAGCATGGAGCAGGACCACTCAACACGATGAGGGGAAACTGGTTGCTCACAACATAGAATTAGCATAGGAGATACTAGTGCTGAAGCTGTAGTCTAATGCTGCAGAAGAATGAATGAATGCTAAGCTAAATGAGCTAGTACAAGAAGAGACAATCATTGAAAGTACAAATAAAAAATAGAAAACTGAAACTGACAAGGTAATGAATAACACTAACCAGCTAAAAAAAAGCAATATAAAGCAAACTAAACGGTAATTGTTATAATTTAGCTTGGAAGTGTTGGTTTAATTAACATTTTACAATTGTAATCCAAAAATTTTAATTTAGAGCACTTTTTATTTTTATTAAAACATACTGCTTGTAAGAAAAAGATTTAAAAAAATATTTTGAATTATGTTAAATGTGGCTCATTTAATCACCAAATAAATATAATTTTATAAAAATAAATTAGATGTATGTAATGTTGAGGCAACTGTTTACTGTTCAGTGAAACAGAAACTATTGTTTATAATCACGTTCTAATTCAGTTTGTTTATACGTTGCACTTTTTAATAGTGCACTCAAAAGCAAATGACAAGAGCAGAGAAAACTGCCAGGTATTTATTTGATTATAAAGGAAGAAACCTTGTGAAAACCAAAGCTCAGCGGGAGACTTGTTTCCTTTAGCAGCCAGGAAGGGAAAAACAATAGTACAGATTATATATAAATTATGTGTGTATATTTAAGTGTCCATTTATTAAGTAATGGTTTTGTGTTTGTTGTTTTAGGAGGCAAGAGAGTAAAGCTGTGTTAATTTTATTACTTTGTCTTTATGAAAGTAAAAATGTATCAGAAGAAGCTGTTAAATAAAAATGAAGTATGTAATGTAATATCAGATATAACAAAATTTGTTTATAAAAAGTTTTAAAGTTTTATTACATTCAAGCTGGAATGACAGTTTATTTGAAAGAGTTATATATTTAAATCCAAAGTTAAAAGTAATACTGATGGGCAAATCATTATCTGTGCCTCTTTGCCTCTTAATACACATTTTCAAAAACAATTTATGTGCAAAGAATCAGTGCTAACACAACTCCTCAATTATCTAACTGATACTTTTGTGCCAGCGTTCCTTTGTAATGCAACACACATAATCACTGTCTCTTGGGAAACAATGCCAATTCTCTTTTTTTACATGGGTTATTTAAATCTTTGCAACAATTCAAATAAGGTAATCACAGAATAGTATTATAATAAGTAAGTTCAAGTCAAATTCAAGTAATTTATTTATATAGCGCTTTTTACAACAGTGTGTCGTCACAAAGCAGCTTTACAGAGTCCAAAGCCTAA
>JAOUQT010000016.1:2663231-2676140 GCA_025769995.1 Xyliphius kryptos | reverse complement strand
GAATTTAGAAATCATTATTATTATTTTTTTATTTTTTTGCATTTGCACTCACAACCAGTTGACTTCCAACTTTCTAAGATTTAATTTTTTTTCTAATTTTGCTTATTTGTTCTAACTGCAGTTAATTCATAGGAAAGCATTGCACTGTGAGCGCCTACTAGGGGTAGATATCGGCACATTCATGACCATTCGATCCAATATAGATTCTTTGAGCCAACTATTTGATTTTCGATACACAGAAATTTTCATTTGAAATTTTTTTTTACATTTTTTTTGACAGTAAATCTGAGCTTTCCAACACCACTCAGACATGATTTCCAGAGTTTCGTGTACCTGTGTTAAGACACAGGTTTTTGTAAACACAGCGTCAGGGTTTCAAAAAGCAGAATTTTTTTTTTTTTTTTATTTAATAAATCATGTCCTGTGTAGTTTGATTAAAAAAAGTTTTTATATATAAGATGAGTCCATTTGTGTAACTTTCTTTTTTTTTTTCTCTCCCCTCTTGTAAAATATAAGGGAAGTTGAAAGACAAAAGGTAGCACAGCTTTGGAGTAGGTATTAAGGGTATGTCGCAGCGGAAGTTAAAAAAAGGGGAAAAATGCATGACTGAAAAAAACATTAACTGTTACTCTTGCGGACGTATCGATGCATCTAATCGCCATCTGTGTGATCAATTGAAATTGATTAATATTCACACCACTACTGCCTACCTAAAAGCTTTCCATTCAGTAGGTTATCCTGAGAATTTTAACCTACTACCAGTTTCCCCACTGTGTATTTGGAAATACTAGCCATTCTCATTCAGTGTAGAAAGCAAGTAATTGGGTGTAAATAAAATAACACAACTGTCGTTTTAAACATGAGGTTAACAAGTGCGAGCTGTGCATGTATACAAAAATACTGTATCATATTGATTAATATAAAGCATGTAGTTCCAGTCCTTAAATTTGATTGGCTGACCCGTTTTCTAGTCGTGACATGGGGAATACCACACCTATATCACCTCTGTGGGTGATATACATTGTTTTTTTTTTTTTTTTTTTTTTTAGAAACGACGTTCTGTAATTAATTGTTGGAGAAACCGCAAACCTGTTACTCAGTGATCAGTGTTTGAAAAACGTGGAAGACTAAAAGCAATAAGGTACTCAAGGTTGGGCATTGTGAATAATTCATGGGAAGGAGGTGTAACTGTACTCACAATAATGCCACCCTCATGTACCTTATTGCTTTAATATATACATACAATTACAGTATAAAGGGACATTTTTGTACAATTGTGCTAAATGTAATGCTACATAGTTTGACGTTATACATCAGACCTGATGGTGTTCATGTTTGAAATCAGGCTGGGCTGCAAAATAAGTGCACTGGGTGCACCAGGTTTCACTTTTCACACTAGATCATTGTTAAATGTATGTGAATGAATGTGTAATGGACTTGCAGTTCATTGGTCCTGCATTGGATCATTGGAATTGCTAACTCTGTCATGAGTTTTACACCAGAGTCCTTAAAGTGCAAGGACTTTTATTTGTTGCACCAGTTACACCACTATTAATTAGATCCAGCTTCTAATCCAGCTTTAAAACGTGTTTTTTTTTCCCTCCAGCTGGTTGGAATCTTTGTCTGTAGACTTCAGATGTCTAGTCAACGGGATATCAGTTCATAATGTTCGCTGCCACAGCTGAAATGTAAATTTGAAATCCTTCATAATGGAACTTTTTTTCATGCCTTTTAAGTCCTGGATCTTTTTCGAAGGTTGCCTTTATTAGCCGGATGATTGGCATTGCTGGGTGAAGCAGATGGAGTGCGCAGCGATGAGGCTCGGTGTTTCTCCTTTAAAGCACACAAAGGCAATGAGAAGCCTCGTCCATGTCCATCTGTTCCTTACAATGGTCTTCCTGTGACCTGGGAGTCCCCACCTAATCAGTCACATGGCTTTTGTGAATGTCCGTTGCTCAAACGTACAACCAAAACGCCTCGTAGGCCATCGAAAGAAATTCCCGGTTTAATTTACTGAAGCCTCACGGAGTTGAATGGAAACCATAAATAGCTTGTTGGAGCAGTAGAGCTCTCAGTTCCTCGCCATGTTCCAATTTCTCATGAGTTAAAGATGGTGATGCCTCATGGTCCTTAAACTGCTGGTGACGGACTATTAACTCGTAGATGAAATTTAGTGCTTGCGTTCTTGTTTTTTATTTTTCAAATGCACCTGAAGCGCATGTACGCCATTATCTGTGGTTGTGGATACTTATTCTGACCGAAGTGGACGAGCCGTATCCTGGTCCCTTCATCACCGGATATGTAATTTGTCAAGTTTAATTGAAAAATGGCTCCTCGGCATCCCGGTGTGCGCGTAGATCGATTTTGCTTCTTTAAGACCGGAGGCAATTGAATGCATCCTCACACTCACTCAAGCAACGTTCGTGACTTATCAGAGGAAAGGTGTTGGTCAGCCATGCGTCTTTGTCTCTGCAGCACGTCTAAATCCAGAACGTCAATAGTCGCTTAGCCGCTTGACCATTAGTTTGCAAACCTGCAAATGCCGTCTTGGCATCAGAATGCAAATTCCATGTTTCCACATTTTTTAAACGGTGTTGGTATCGACCTTACCCTGATGTGAAGCCTGTAACTTTTTACTGTTGTGTTCTAGGGCTGAGTTTATACCCAGGTTTCAAGGGTAGGTATAATCAATTATCCAAAGCGACTTACAAGTATGCCACTAAACAGTTGTGTACAGAACACAGGGTTACATACAGAACCTCTGGAGCAATGAGGGTTAAGGGTCTTGCTCAACGACCCACGTTTGATTTGAACCCACAACCTGCAGATTGCTAACCAAACAACCTATGGGTCCATACCACGTTTGAGTTTCCTGATTGTTTGCGTCGCTGTTTTTAAAACTTTTCTCGTGGACCTCAGTCTGGCAGCCGAATCATTTCCCCCTGTATTAAAAAGCTGCAGCGCAGATGTTTGCATAATTGCTTACATGCAGATCGGAGTGACATTTCGGGTTTATTGTTGTACCAACCTTGAGGCAGTCAGAAAAAGAACACATACTGGTTCTTAACCATACATCCAGATTGATGCTGTAGGTTCTAACCTTTCCTTGTTCAGACCCAAACAACCCTAGCAGTCGGGCAGGGGGGGGTTCTTTGGTAGTAATATGAAGAATGGAGGAATAAATTAAAATACAAGTGCAGTTTTTAATCATCATTTTTAACTTCCAGTGAAAACGGTAACATTTCCAGCCTAATTGGCGCATTTAGGTTATTTTTGTATGGAATGTATTTTACAAGCTCCATTTAAAAAAGAGAAAAAAAAGGTAGTTCCAATCCTTTCATCTGATTGGCTGAGCAGTTTGTCCAGTCGTGACTGACATTTTACTGATGTGTTTTTTTTTTATTTATTTTTTTTTCTTCTTCTTTTTAATATAAACGATGCTTTGTAATGTGGGCACTAGATGGCAGTATTTGTCGGTTAGAGAAACCGGTAATCTGTTGCTCTGCGCTCAGCGTTTACTTAAAAAAAAAAAAACAGACTAGATTACATCATGAAGCATCATGAAGACCAGATTATTAACAATGTTTTGCTTTCAATAAACACATTTATGATTCAAATCTTTTTTTTAATCACATCAGAAGTGTTATGTCAGGAAGGGCATCTGTAATAAAACCAGTGAGTCAGATTTGATCTTGCTTTTGTGTAGGGCTGGGGAAGCATGTCGACGTTCTCGATTACGACAATACGTCGAATTGCATGAACCTGCGCCGATTTATCTCATATATGGGTGCGCCTTTGGAAAGTGTGAATTTTATCTAGAGATAAGTGGCAAGAGATCATTTAAAGAGTGGCAGTCATTCACTCAAACACCTAAAGGGGGTGCTATATCCAACACTAAACTTCCTGCAAATATTTTCTGAATCTGCCGAACCAGCCATGGAACATTTAGTCCTGAGCCGTTATTCCTCACGTAGGGGCAGCATTATATGGTTTCCATCAAAGACATCACGCGTCACTTCCAGGAATTTCTGTAGCGACCACGGGCTTTTCTGTCCATTTTTATATTTGTTTACATTTTAAAATGTGAAATCTTTATGGTTAGTCCATTAGTTAGTCATTCTAAGAGCACATACTGTGATTTAAGGAAAGGAAATAAAACAAAACGTTGCATTTTTTTTTTATTATTTTGAAAAGATTATTTTGAAATTCAACATGTGGGGGTTATGGGTTTGTACACCCCAGTGTGCCACCTAAATCAGTTTGTAGCCCAATAAGAAAATTAGTCAATGCATGTAACAAAACAAATGTGCAGTACTTGGGGAATTTGTTGGTCATTCCCATAATACTGGTTTGGTCTTTCCTTCAAACCCGAGTTTGAATTGGTGTTCTGACTCGGAGGAACTTGTGTGCCATTTTTGTGCTGTAATATTGTTCTACCCTGGTATTAAATTCAGCCCTAACTGGTGGGTGGCTACGTCTCTGTGTGTAGTGATTGGCAGTTGAGGGAAGCCTTTATGGAGGAGTGGGAGGAAGACGCTCTGCAGATGGTAGATTCCGAGGCTGTTGCTGTGGAAACAGGGGGAGCAGAGGTATTGCGCGCGTGGGACACGCAGTATGGTGGGTGGCTTACTTAAGGATTCTGAGATGGAGTGGGAGCTCCTGCCTGGCCCCAAACTCTGTTCTCGTTGCATAATCCATATAATCAAGAGGTGGAGAGAAGGAGATCGATCTGAGAAGCTTTAGGGCCTGATTGTCATTTTTGTCTTTTTAAAAAGCAAATACTGAAAGCAGGAAAGTGGAAAAGGTGCTTTAATGAGCTTAGCTATGCGTGAAGTTGGGCTTCAAAGAATAATGATCTCTGGCCTTAATGCCATGCTTTTCTTCGGGGGTTTTGCTCACCTTGGCGATTGGTTGATGGGCTGATGTTTGTTCATGACTACCTCTGAAAGTTTCCTGTCTTGTTTCAGGTTCACCGTACTATGACAACGTCAGGCCCCTGTGTTACAGCGACTCTGATGCCGTTCTTCTGTGTTTTGACATCAGCCGTCCAGACACTGTTGAAAGTGGACTTAAGAAGGTACAGACACACGTAAATGCAGTAGATGACCGCGTTTGTATTTTTTTTTTTTTAAACAAATCTTGAAAATCCAAGTCTGAACATCTTTTTTAAAAAAACAACTCAAATCTTGCTTTTAATTTGATGGATTTCGAAGTGAGGAAAAAAAATTTGAAACGGTTTCTTTCAGAAAACTTAACCAGATAAAGTTTTTTTTTTTTACTTGATGTATTCACCCATTTTTTTTTTTATTTTTTTTTTATTTATTTTTTTAAACCCTGTCTTTTTGGATGTTTTTTTTTCAGTGAAGGTCACAGCATCTCCACCCCCCCTTTTTTGTGTTTTTATTGATGTGAGTAACTTGACATCCATGTCACTTCCTATACTCCTGATCAACTTTTAAAAAAAAAAAAATTTTTAAAGTAAATTTTTTTTATTTTTTTTTTTTATAAGTGAGACTTTAATAGGGTTTTTTTTCTTTTTTTTTTTTTCTCATTTTTACTGTGATCTTAAGCTTTTCCCTCTAACTATTTTCTTTATCTGTACCAAAGCTGCCAATAACTGTAAACATTGTGTAGAACTATAGATGAACTGAACTTGCTATGTATATGTAACTATTTTAATTTTTAATTTTTTTTAAAGTGCTTGTTAAAAAAGTTGTGCTGGGAAGGTTCTGATTTCATTCTGTTGTTCCAATTTTCATTCTGATTACAATGTTCATATCTGCTCAGTGGAAGACGGAGATAATGGACTTTTGTCCCAACACTCGGATTCTCCTCGTTGGCTGCAAAACTGACCTGCGTACAGACGTCTGTACACTGATGGAGCTGTCGAATCAGAAACAAACCCCGATCACTCATGAGCAGGTGTGCTTCCACGCTCATACATTTTCGAACAATTTTTTGAAAATGTTGGAGCTTCTCTCAAACCCTTGATAAGGAAATGTACCCATGTTTGCCTTCTGCTTCTGTTCCAGGGTTCAGCCATGGCCAAGCAGCTGGGAGCCGAGGCTTATCTGGAATGCTCGGCGTTCACGTCCGAGAAGAGCATCCACAGCGTGTTCCGCACCGCCGCGCTGGCCTGCGTCAACAAGCTACAGCCCGTGGCCAAGTCCAGCCCAAACCGCAGGCTTTCTAAACGCCTGCTCCACCTTCCCAGTCGCTCTGAGCTGCTCTCCTCCACCTTCAAGAAGGAGAAGGCTAAGAGCTGCTCAGTCATGTGAGCGCTGGGTTGTAATGATGCCCTTGCGAGTTTCTCCCTTCCCCAGGCTTTAGTTCGGGGAAGGGGGGTGGGTTTACTGATCTCCGAATCGTTGAAGGCTTCATATGGGAACCCTTCCTCACCCCCCAAAAAATTATTTCAGAACAAGTGGACACTCGCTGTCCACGTTGTCCTGATCTGTACACAGTGCATATCTGTCTTGCCCAGTACAGTATCGTGCTTTTCTCAATCAAACTTCAATCATCTCCATCCTTTGCTGTATTGAGAAAAATCCTTCATTTGCCTCGGTGTTACTACTATGAGGATTAAGGTTCACATTTAATTGAATATCAGTTGCAGTGATGTAACAATACATTAGACAACCTTTGATTACACAAAAAAATGCTTAGACGGTCGAATATGCACTAAAGTGTGTCTGAAGGTCAGGCTTCAGTAGATGGAGCGTTGGGAACCTGCGTATGGCCCAGGCCATAAATGTTGTGATGTGGATGTTGGCTGGGAAGGCCTACCTGGCATCATGATGCCAACTAAATTGGCTGCCATGCAGACTGGATATAGTAATTCTGTAAGAAGCTGCCCACAGTGTTGGGCTTTTGTTGACAGAATGGCGCAGTTAAGGATAAAGCATGCGGCCACTGACCTCTAAAGTCAACCAAAGACGAGCTTCCGGTCCCCTCTAATTAAATACTCGCTAATAGAAGTGCTTCTGTAATAACACGCAGTAATTGAACTGGAGAATGAAGGATGTGCTTGCAGCCCATTGCACACGATGCTCCTACGTTGCCTTTGTATTTCCAGGTGGACTATGGAAACATGAAATCACTCGCAATCCGGGAACAATTCCGAAGCAGAACAAGTCGTAAGCTATTGTAGCATTTATTTATTTAACTAGGATTTCATGTCACATCGGCTGCAAATGTGTTTGTCGATCATGACCAGCGTATTGATGTAGCACTCCATCGCCGACCTTTTGGAACAGATTTCTTGCCTCTAGTCCCATGTTTTTTTTTAGTTTAGATCTTTCTTTTCAATTAAAATACACATTGCGCAAATCTTGCACAAAAAGCAACAATCTCCTGGATGTTTATTGGTATTGCTTCTATGGATCGACTAATTTGTCTGTCCTTCGTAGAGCCAAAAATAATTTATACAGATTTATTAGCCCCATATTACGGCAAAATCTTGCACTCAAAGTACATTAGTATTAAGCACTGTATTTTTTTTTAAAACTGGCTGAGATGGTCAGAGATGCAACGTGCTTTTTATCAGTATTCTGATGTATCACGTCCTGTAGATACAGACTACACAGAGCCCCCCTTTACTTGCTCCAGTGAAGCGATGCAGCTTTCCACGCTTGTGCCGCTTCATATCACATAACTGCCTCTGCAGAACTCCGATAAAGAAGGCGAGCTTATGCCGGCTGCCGAATCAAGAGAAAAATAATAAATAAATGAAGATTTAGGTGTAGTTTTGTTTTTGGCATGTTGATTTTGGTCATGGTGGGTTAGGCCACAGAACAGTGCCATATTAGTGTGGACACTTTAGAATTCAGGGTGTAGAAACTCAAATAATTAACTTGACAATGTTATTAAAAATAAGAAATAACTGGTAGATTTCAATAATTTATTTACCACACATCTGGTTCCGTAATGTATAATCAATACGTCCAACTAAAACATTTTCAATCAAGTGCTAAATAGTGTTTCCTCTACTCTCACTAGTGATTTTCACTAGTTGTGAAATTATTAAAGGCTGACTGCTGCATTGTGGGTGTTTTTACCGATGCATTTTCCTCACTGGTTCACCTAAAAATGCATTTCATACATTAGCACTGAATAAAATCATAGTACTGGAACTCTGCCCAGATGTTAATGTAGTGAATGCAGGAACATGAACTAGTGTGAACTGAATTGATAACCACACGTTAACTCAAAGCCTAAAAATGACCGCTGCAGCCGCTGTAATGATGAGGAAATGTAATTCAAAGCTGCAAAGTGTGGGTTATTTATTTATTATTTTTTTTTGATGAGTGTATCTACTAGTTGTGATGCAGGACATGTCAGTTTACTACAATTTAATAATCATTTGTAATATTTTCCTTAAAAAATGAGCAAACTTTCCTTTGATTGAATTAAATTTTTTTTCTTTCTCCAAATTAGTGTTTTTAGCAACACCTCTGTTTCCTATTAATGACACCTAACCGAACGGGTATCTTGCAAACCCTGTGTTTCTGTATGAAGTGGGCTGATTGGACAGACGCCTCCCGTACAGACTGCAGTCGTTTTTTTTTTTTTTTTGTTTTGAGCGTTAAAATGCAGCAGATTGTTTTTATAATACGATAATGTTCCCTCAGCTTTGATTGTGCAGTCGCATGTGGACCACTGTGATGGGGCGTATTAGTAAAAAGGTAGCAGCACAAAACATAAACACGTGAAGTTTAAGAACCAAATAAGTAATTATTCCGTTTGACCGTTCTGTATTGACTTCAGATGGACAAAAAAATCCACCACGACACCAAACATTAATATATTATCCACTCAGCTCTAAATGCAACATCAGATCATAAAGCCAAATGCTTTATGATGTAATATGCATGCGAGTATTTATGAACTTTTACAAACAATTAACCAGGCATGAGATATATTTATATGCTGGAGACATTTCATACAGTTTGCAGTAGCCATAACAAAAAAGCAACAAGAGTTATGTATGGTTTATATACATAAATAGATTACAGTACCAGGATGTAGGAAGGGTGTGGGGAAGCTTCTCCTTTACAGGGAACATTTAAATTTCTGGAAAATGCAGGGTGGCTTAGTGGTTAGCACGTTTGCCCTTTCAGCCCCAACCCCCCCCCACCCGCTGGGGGTTTCCGGTTCGAATCTAGATGACATAGAATCTAGGTGGAGTTTCCATCTTCCCATGTCCGCATGGGTTTCCCGGGTTCCTCCCAAAGTCTAAAACCATCCACAATCCAATAGCTTACCTGGTAAATTGAATGCTCTAAATTACCCCGTATAGTGTGTGGATGTGTGAGTGAGTGTCCCCCCCCCCAGCGATAGATTGGCACCCTGCCCTGGGTGTAGAGCCCAGCCCCTGAGATGTTCTCCCCTGGATGGGCATGAGGAGCCATGCCGTGACCCTCGTAGAGGAATAAATGGAAGTTGATGGATGCAAGTAATACTTATAAGGCCAGGCCTGAGTAGTGATGCTAAATATGTATATAAACTTGTGGCTAAGGCTTTATACAAACGTCATAAAGTGGCGAATATACATCATCATACATTGGTCTTCCAAAAAAAAAAAAAAATGCACCTAAAATTGAATTACAGAATGAAAAAGCAAAACATGATTAAATTCCTTGTCCTGACACAGTGCAGTTTTAATTTCTTTCTTTTAAATCTTTGCAATTTAGGTGTAAAATCGTATGGTGAGTAAACGAACCCATCGTTGTAGCCAAATTCTCCAGCTTCCTTACGTGCAAAGATTTGCTCTCCGGTCATTCTCTTGTCCATAAAGCAATAACATTGAAATTGTTCATGGCGCAAAGTAAATAGGGTGGCAATAAAGAACTCTTTCGCTTTGTGATGAACTCCATGCGACAGCTTTGTGGACGCGTTGCCATGCCTCCGTCAGTCGCTGTAAAAACAAGCCGGTTTAATTGTAAATGTGTTGTAGCGAGGAGTTTGTGAAGTAACCTCTGTCACAGTGTGGGATTTAGAAGCATTCATGTGCAACACGGTAATGCAACATGTCAATCCACATGGGTTTGCGAGCGTCAGGCCGTACTCTGGTTTGTCGAGATGCTGGATCTTTCTTTTCTTTCTTTCTTTTTTTTAAATTCAGACGTGGAACAATGGACTTACGGCGACTGCTTGTAAGCTTCAGGATAAAGAAATTGGATTTTTAGGATTAATAAGAAACAGGCTGGTCCTGTTAACGTCCCTTGTTTTTTTTTTTTTTCTTTTTTTTTTCTTTTCGTTATGGGGATCTTTAGCTCCGTTAAGCTTGACGTGTACGGCTTCAGGTGATTGTGTGAGCTGATTCTCCGGTCATGCCGAATTCCTCTCCATTGCCTAGCAACAGTTCCAAGTCAAGAAGGTGCAAATGGCTTTTTGAGAAATGGAGGGGCTTAACATGACTCCACACAACTGTAGCTCCTCATGCACGTTATCGATTTGCTGTCTTGACGTTGGAACGACTGATCATTCTCTCATAGTTTAATAGTCTGTCGGCTGGAAGTTGTTTAGATGCGCGTGCGCGCGTACACACACTGACTGTATTGTTCCCTCATGTACCACCATGACGCTGCTGTTGTGAACCAGTGGGCAGTAAAACTTCAAGCATGTCTTTTAACAAGGATTCCGCTGTACATATGTTTTGTAATCTTTGTAAAACACTGAAACGATGATCAGCTGCGTATTTGTTCTCGTCGTTGGTTGACCAAGATGTCGTGCTTGATGTAAAATGACTCGAGTCTTATTTATTTGAGTACAATGTTGATTTAAATGTCTTTTTGTTCATGTTCTTTAGTCATAGACTTATTTTTTTGACATTTGTTCCTCTTCATTTTTGTCTTTCCAGTAATAAAGCTTGCCTTTAATGGAACTGAAATGTGTAGCTTTCATTTATACCTGATCGTATAAGGTAATATATCCAAATATTAACATTCTGGTGGTGTGGTGGTTCACACTGTTACCTCTCAGCTCTGGGGATCCAGGTTCATATTCTAGTCTGAGTGGAGTTCATGTTCTCACATTCACGTGGGTTTCTAACTTGCACCAATACAGTACTGGGATTCCCGGTTCGAATCCCTGTCCATGTCCTCCCCGTGTCTGTGTGGCTTTTATGTCCCCCGGTTTCCTCCCAGTCCAAAACCTGGATTCAAGGTAAATTTTCTGCTTTAACTTGCACCAATATTGTGTGAGTGGGGCGGCATGGTTGAGTGGTGGTTAGCACGTTCGCCACTCAGTGCTGGGGATTCCCAGTTCGAATCCCAATCTGGGTGGAGTTTCTCTGGTTTCCTCCCACGGTCCAAAAGATGGATTCAAGATAAATTTTCTGCTCTGACTTGCACCAATATTGTATGAGTCGGGCAACATGGTGGTTAGCACGTGGTGGTTAGTGCTGGGGATTCCTGATTCGAATCCTAAGCTGGGTGGTGTTTCCATATCCTCTCCGTGTCAGCTTGAGTTTTCACCTGGTTCTCCGGTTTCTTCCCACATTTGAAAAACATGGATTCCAGGTAAATTAAATGCTCTACATTGCCCCGTTTTGTGAGTCAATGTGTGCCCAGTGATAGATTGACGCTCTGTCTTGGGTGTATCTGCCCAGCACCTGCAATGTTCTCCCCTGGATGGCCATGGTGAACTCCACCACGACCCTAGTTGAGGAATAAGCAGAAGATAATGGATGGATTGAAATATCAAAGATGTTCGGAGGAACAATGTTTAAAACTTGCATATTGGCCCTGGGTTCCAGTTATTAGTCTGTGAGTAATTTGCTTCGGTCGCTACAGGCCAGTTATTGAACTGGCAATATAAATAAACCCAAAAATGAATGTCTGTTCATTGCCGTGAAGAAGTGTGTTAAAATGAACACCTGATCTTGAAACAATCTGATCATGGCTGTCCTACACTGTTAATGCTGCCCGGCCGCTGGAGGAGGAGGAGTCCCCCACCGAGCCATGGTCCTCTCAAGGTTTCCTTCTAAAAAATGAACAACATAAGAGAGTTTTTTTCGTGCCACTGTCACTGCGGCTTGCTTTTTGTGGGTTTAGGCTCAGAACACTGTAGGAAACAGTGCTTCTATAATTAAATTACTCAAACTTCTTCCTCCCAACCTGCAGGAGACACGGTGTGAGAATGCAAACTGCCATCACCTGTAACCACCATACAAAGCTAAACTAACCCTCAGTCGGAACCAATAATGAAAATATGGATCAAAGCAAAGTGCATTGTTATCCGAATTCAATTAAGAGAAAACATTTTCCGGATCAAGAGCAGCTTCTGTAAAGAATGTTAAAAGGAGAGATGAGTGCCTCATAATTAATTCATCTTGATCTCCCTCTTCTGGTGTTTTTTTCTAAAATAAAAGTTGAATTGGTTCTTTCATCTGAAAATCAAAGATTGTCTGAAGAATTTAAACAGGAATTCCTTTGAAGTCACTGAATGCTCACGCCAGAATTCAAGATTTTATTCCGTTTCATTTTAAAGAAAGGTTACAGCCGCACAGTTGGGATCAGAGCTGTGATCTTGGCATGTCCGGTCATCTCAGTATCCATCACAAGACCTTTCCTCCTGGCTCTAATCTCAACCTAACACTCTCTAGAGTCTCTCACACTCAGCACATCTGTCTGAAGACGTGGCTTTGGGGGAAGCACAACCTGCTGGAAGTGGCCAAAGAAGGAGCATTGCCAGCAAACATGTGGCTGGAATTCAGACCCAGATGTTTTAGCTGATAATCTGATGCTCAACTTTGCTAAATGTCTGGAAACCTGTTTTATAAAACAGATTTATATACACTGCTTAAAAAAATAGCGGGAACACTCAAACAACACTTCTGTGAAACCAACCTGTCCAGTTAGTGTGCAACACTGATTGTGAATCAGTTTCACTTGCTGTTGTGCGAAT